>BLKR01001760.1:0-251677 GCA_011170035.1 Teleogryllus occipitalis
TCTCTGAATATGAATCAGTGAAATTGTCGCTGATTCAATCAGTGAGAGCAAAGTCACTGATATCTTCAGTCGAAATGTGTAGTGTTGCTGACAATCAGTGAATACGTGAACCTTTTCAAAATGACCGCCAGCAGTTTCATTGGTTGTCAGTTGGCCGCGCCACCATACCGACTGGCATACCGACATACAATCATTCACGTGCTGTGTTGTGAATGTACGCAAAATCGCACGGCGGAGCCAGTGGTTTCCTGCGAGAAAACTGACCTGTGTCTGAAGATTGTTTTAATTGCATTAGGTAAGTAGTTTTCGCTTTTCTGTGACTCGTCTTGTTGATAACTGTGAGACGTATTATTTTATGGTGAGCATTTGTCCATACTAAGAAATAGGTTATGAACATGTTAATATCACGTATTTGTTTTTGTTATTATTGGAAACTTCTTATGTAACTTAAGAGTTTTAATGTAACTGTTTGGTGATACAGTGTGAAATATCTGACGTGCAATGAATAATTTCGTTTATGAAATTTGTAAAAAGTCCAAAATGCTCTCGATTACACCACAGCAGAGCCGGGCATGCCAGCAAACTAATAACTCATTCTTTGGTTTTTCCAATTTAGTTTGACACCAGTCCAGGAGTGGAGTTTTGAAGAAGTGTAAGAGAAAGTGCTGGAGCTAACTGGGGACTAACAATGTGAATATTTTGAAAGGTATTTTAATTTGCCAGAGACTGCTGTAATACTGATTTATTTTGATCAGTGTTCCTTGCTTTCCTTAGTCACTAAACACATTATATTTTACTCATTTACATGGCAAGGCTAGTTTGGCAGAGTGGGAGTGCAGAAGGTACATCAAAGCCATTCCTGAGGTTCCCAATCCAGACCTCATAATAATTCTGCCAGTTAGTATGATCTTGTATGTAATCTGAAAATAAAGTAACCATTTTTTCCTCGCATAACTTCTTGACCTATCTTTTTTTTCTGTTTTAGGAGGGCTCTAATTTGCATCTGGAGGAATTGGAAAGGAGAAAAACCTTCAAGAAAAATGTCCAGCAATATTTGATATGGGTGAAAGGATAGAAAAACTATTCGTGTTTTGTTCAGGGTGATGGTTGGTTTTAACATCTGCCCTTTTTTTAATAATAATAATAAAATATTCCTTCACACATTGCAGCATTTGACTTACTGTTTAAATTAATATTTACAACAAATTTGGCATACTCAACATCATTAGCAATTTTTTTCATTTTTAGCAGTATATAATGATTATATCCTTCAAATATTTAATTTGAAATAAAAACTCAGTTGGGTTTCTGTAATAAACCCCCCTTCTGGGAAATGAACAATGCTTTTGCAATTGTTCAATTATCATAACCTTCTACCATTGGAGTTAGTTTTGTTATATCATAGACATTTGATTCTTTGGTTCTGTGTCTGGTATTGACTTCATAGATTGACTTTAAGATTTTCCCAATGCCGAGGATGGCCCAATTCTCAATTCATCTAATTTATTCCTATTCAGGTGATTTTCATGTTCTATGTACACAAGATCTCCCTTTTTAATTCAATTTGTCTCCTGTATAGGTTGAATATTTTTTTGTTGTCATTATGAAGTTTTATTGTATTCTTGAGTGCTATTTTCCTCTCTCTTTCTAAATCTTCGGCTGTGCATTTTATTTTTAATTCATGCGGTAGGATATTTATGGTTTTACCCTCTAGCAAGTATTTTGTTGAGAATTTTGTCACTGTATGCTCTGTCTCGTATTTCTCCACAGCTTTTTCACAATAGTTGTCCATAGCAATAGCAGCCTCTTTGTTAGTTTCATTCATAATACATCTTATTTTATTCACTAAAGTCTGGTTTAATCTTTCATTGAGACCATTGGAGAAAGGCGCATCTATGGCAGTAAAAATCAATTTTATTTTTTTCTTTACTTTGAATTGTTTTCATTCTTTTGAATTTATTCCTGGATATTGATCCATTGGTACCATCTGGACATAATGGTATTTTGTTACTTCCTCAGTTAGTTTTATGAAGTCATCAGCGTTTTGATTTTTTGATGTTAAAATATAAGCATATCTTGTGAAATGGTCGACCAGTAGGTGTAGGTATTTTTTTGTTGACCGGGATCCTCCATAACCTCCGATGGTATCTATAGAAACTATCTTGAATGGGTACATTGCTCAACCTAGGTGTGACATTAATCCATATTATGATTTTCTTCATGATTTATTCTTTAAGTAGATGTCACAAGTTTCACAAATCTTCTCTATGTTTATGTTTATATTTTTCGCTGTAAAGAATAGTGTTACTTTATTTATCATCTGCGCTCTTCCCAGGTGACAATAAGTATTGTGTACATATTTTAGTAATATTTTACTAAATTCTTCTGATAATGAGAGTTTTTCTCTTCTTTGAAATTTTTATAATAAATTTCATTTTAGAATATTAGTTTTTTCTTATTGTTTTGTAGTTTTGTGCATCTTCTTTGATCCTTTTTTATGTCTTCTAATTTCACTAGGTTTACTATTTTTAATATGTCATCTGAATTTTCATCAGGCTCTAGAACTGGATGCCTGTTT
The DNA here is from genome assembly GCA_011170035.1 of Teleogryllus occipitalis. Lineage (NCBI taxonomy): Eukaryota > Metazoa > Arthropoda > Insecta > Orthoptera > Gryllidae > Teleogryllus > Teleogryllus occipitalis. The sequence continues at coordinate 2,579 of BLKR01001760.1, forward strand.
AAACAGTCTTCCTCTTGGTTTAATTTTCTAGGATTATATTTAACTTTAAAATTGTATTGGGACAGATAGTATGTCAAATCACCCAGTTCTTAATCTGTTATTGCTTTTATATTTAAATTTTTTAAAGGTTTATGATTGGAGTGTACCAAAAATTCTCTTCCAAGTAGCCAATGTTGCCAATATATCACAACCTTTTTTATTGCCAAGCACTCAAGGTAAATTGCTTTTTTTTTTCCTTTTGAGCTTCACTCAATTTTTTCGAAAAATATGCCACTGGCTTATTATCCCCATTTTTGTCCTTGGTTTAGTACAGCTCCGATATCTTTTATGCGTGCGTTCTTTTTCCAATTGTTCCATTCTGATTCTACTGTATTTTTCAAAATCATACTTGAGTACCAATCTGCGCTTGCATTGTCAAGGGAAAATTTTAGAATTTCTCTTCCACAAAACAGCGTTCACACTCTTTTTCAAACTCGTTTATCCATTGGCATGCGTTTGAGTTTCTTCCATTAAATATCTATCTATATATTTAAAAAAATAAAGCATTCTGCCATGGCTTCGTTTGGAGCTTCTACTGAATTGATTGTAATATTTTTTCCTTTAAATGAAAGAATGTGATCCCTAGATGTGTTATCAGGGATTGTGTTGATTCACCAACATTTACGGTGTAAATTAATTAATTAAATCATTCTTTAATACTACGCTTATCAGTAGTCAATTGTTTTCTTCCAAAATGCTGTTTCAAAATCGATTATATGAAACGCTAGATGTGAGTCCAAGCTGCTTGATGTTTTGTTTTGATTGTTGAGATTTGTTTACAATTCGTCACGGTTTTGTTTCAGTGTAATAATTGAATTGTGGCTTTGACAGTTTGCATGTATTTGCTTTTGTGATGTATTTTTTAGAGAACATTCGGACAGTGGGTTTTGCTCAGTTGTACTGAAGTAGTGAAGTTGTTCACAGGTTATGTCGAATTCCGAATAGTTGTCCACGCGCCCCCAAAGAAGCAAACATACACTGGACGCAGAGAATGAGAAAGTCAGCGCAGAAAATGTCAGTTTTGTTCTGCTTTGTACTTCCCATGCGAGAGAAATTCTGCAAACGTGTTTACTCTGTGTTGCTTAAATTGGAAAGTAAGTTTACCTTCAAGCAATATGCCAGAAGTAATCAAATGACACATCAAAAAACTTTAGAAATAATATTGATGGACAACATAACCTCCAAATCAACATTGTAAATAAATAAACATTTTTATGTAAAATCTATTGATAATAATTAATTTAATTACAGCAATTCAATATCCGTCAGTATAATAGTGCTCTTTCTTTTGTGTCATATCGTGTATTATTGGAATATGTGGGCCATTTTGCATTGCCACCTGGTCATGGACCATATGTGTTCAAAATTTTGGGAACTACACATCACAGAATTTCTTCGTTATAACCCGAAGATCCAAACAATGCAACATATTGTGAACATTAGTCTGGGCACAGTATTTTACATTTATCTAAGATCTCACCGTCAAATTTTGACAGGTTCTCACTAGTATTAATAAAATCATTGACAATTTTTCTCAAATTTTTTACTTCAGATATTTGTTGCTTATCTTCTAAAACTTTCTTTGACAGTTTCTCAATTGTTTCATCTGAGGTACTCGGGTAGATTTTTCAACTTTTTCCTCTGTAATCTCTTCTATGTAGTAGTTGTAAAATTGCAAATTTTCCTCTTCATCCAAATATACTTTTGATAGATTTTCTGATAAAGAAATCCAGACTTTGATGTCTCTTTTTTAAAGTATTTCTTACCTTACCAAATATTTGTGTTGTAATTAGCTCCTTGTGAAGATTTGTGTTTTGGAGTTCATCTGGTAAGCCATTTAAAGTTTGTACCTCAAGTGAATTAATAGCTTAGAACTTGCTCTTCTTGACACATGCCATCATTCATCAATTGTATTCCTGTCTTAGAAATCAGTGACCAGGTGCCTCCATTGCGGTGTCAGGTATCAGTCATTTGTTCGGTAGCATGGCAGATTCAAATTTTTAGGAAACGACACACAATAGTCTTTGTTTTCTTTATACACATATATATGTGTATATATACATGTGTATACATACATGTGTATACATACATGTGTATACATATATATGTACATAGAAACAAAGGCATGCAGTGCTGTTAACATTTCCAATTTTAAGCTTGGCAATGCTGCCGATTTTAATTATGAAAATTATAATTAGCAGAGGAAGCTGATTAAGTTGCCCTAAAACTTGCCAAATACTTGTAATAATATCAAATGTTTATTTGTATTTTTACTGTAAAAATTTTGACATTTAATGTTCTCTATTTATTTTTATTGTAAAATTCACATAAAAATCCATTGAAATGTATTTATACACATTTAAATTATAAGAGGATTATAATTCTTTCACTACTTTCTTCCCAACTTTCTTTTCATAATTTGTTGTATTGTCACCAAAATGTAAATAATATGTACATAAAATAAAGAGTGTTAACTGCAGGCCAATTTTTCTCCGTAGCGAGTTTTGAAAAGTTCCTGAACATGGTTTTCTTCTGTTGTATGTTTTTCATTGGTTTAAATAAAGACTGTATTCACCTATCTCACTTAAAAAGGCAGTATCTACGCAACGCGCCAGCTGTGTGGTTGCCCAACCAAAAAGCTCTATCTTCCCCGTGTTAAATCGAAGGACTAAGGAGTAAAAACAATAACTTAATTAATAGAACCAAGAGCGTGGTGCAATTCCTGACAAGGCAGCAGACACCGGAGAGAGCGCCATTTGGACGCCCTTTTGTTTCAAAATGATTTCATATACATCGCTATTGCTGCAATATCTTCAATAATGAATGTTTTAAAAGGAAAATGTATATTCCTAAGATACGAGATCTTTTTCATTTTCTAGGGGTTGTGCAACCTAAGCGCGAGCCGCCACTGCTGGGATAGCAATGCAATATTTCACTGATTCAAGCAGTGAAGTTTCACTGATTCAAAAAGTGGTCCCGATTTTCACTGATTCATTCAGTTCAGTTCACTGATTGTCGGTGGTCGGATTTTAACTACCACAATCAGTGCATAGTCACTGTCAATCAGTGGCTTTTCGCTGATTCAAATTGAGAGAGTATCTACTTACGTATTATTCCACTACTATTTATTCAAATATAACAATATAGTAGGCTATGTAAATATATAATTCCTCAGTATCAAATCAGTAATACCTTTGGTGTAAATTTTTTTAACAGTTATCTTAAGAAATGTTCAATTCTTTTTCTACAACTAAAATATTAAAGATAGAGATTTTTCCCTTAATGAAATCTGTTCCTCAAAGATAGATTTTGAAGTAAGATCCTGCACAATTTTTTGAAAATTTGGGGTATTTTTCGTGTAATTTTGAGTGAAATCTAGGCAATTTTAAATTTTGTTTAAAGAATAGTTTTTTCAAAACAGTACCAACAATTTTGATTAAATGCTCATTTCGTATGGCGTATAGAACAATTAAAAGAATGATTCAGGTCTCATATTCGTTGAAAACCCTGATTTTTCGAAAATTGCAAAAATTCAAAATTTTTTTCGGCTTGAAGATAATTGTGAAGATAAACATTTTTCTTAATAAAATGTGTTCCTCAAAAACATCTTCAAAGAAGGGGTTGGATTTTTCGAAAATATGAGAATTTTTGTGTAATTTGGCGTCACAGATAATTGCACGCTTCGTGACAAGGTTGCCAGATTGAGCGGAATTCCGCTTTTTGGGCTGGGAAATGGTTCTCTCTCGCGGGACAATAATTGACTGCGCGGAATACCGCCCATAGGGCGGAAATGCATCAAAACGTGTGCGGTTTTAGGCGGGTTTTCAGATTACGACGAAATTTTCATAAAACCACAGCGACGTTTTCAGTGAGTTTGATTATCTTACTTTATACATGATTTTTCATTGTTAATTCGTTTAAATTTACTTTAAGAAGTGAATTATGTTTGTTCTTAGACCTCTAGTACAAGGTGTGTTCTAAAAGTCATTGGGTTTTTGTTTTCATCGTACCGTCGTGCACAACATGAGTACATATCACCTTATCAGTACTTGCAGTTAATTTTAGAACATGGCATTTAAAATTAGTCATCTTTTGGATGTATGGTGTCACTGCAGCATCTTCCATTAAGCCATAGAGAAGAAGCATGCAAATGTGTTTGTGTGGCATTGGTTTTAAGTGCTGGTATTTAAGAGGAGCAACGAGAGTAAAATTGAGAGAGAGGCCCTCGTACCGAAAAGCGGATAAATCCAGTTGTTAAATTTAGAAAAAAAATCCTCTAACCTGTGGTGTAGCCAGAATCCATGTTTTGTGCTTTCTTCATACCGAAAAATCGCGTGACGTCAAAACGTCTTGACTGTCCGTCTGTGAACAACGTTGGCGACTAAACCGTTCAGCCGACGTTATCGATCAGGCCTATGTCGTGGTTCCTTGAATTTGAAACCGAAATTTTACTTTTTGGGGGTACTTTAAATGAAGCCCTTGGGACATTTTCCAAAGTTAAAATAAATAGCTCCATCGTTTTTAATTACAGTTTTTAGTTGGATGTTGTAAAGGACTTTTAAGAGAATGGTGTAGGTCTGATGTTCGTCGAAAACTGATTTTTCCGAAATTACTAAAATTCAAATTTTGTTCGGCGTATTCCTTCAACTTCAATTATGAGGGTTTTTTTCTTTAATGAAATATATTCTTTAAAGATAGATTTTGAAATAAGGTCATATACAACTTTTGGAAAATTTGAGTACTTTTCGCGTAATTTTGCATGTAAGTATGGGCGAGAAAGTACGTGCTGATTTAGCACCACTACTTTAAAAATGAGATTTAAATGTAATACGAAAGAAAAATTGCTAGCCTTCAGGGAATATCTGATAGGAATGCAACAATGGCATTCCGCATCGCGAGATGGGAGCTGAATTTCTGTGAATTATGTCTCATTGTTGGGACATGATGTAGCTATAAGAAAAGCTGTACTAATATTTTCTTTCTATTGATTATTTATTAGAAAATATTTAGTTTCCTCACCAAAAGGTTCCACGATTGTAATGAGTTTTACAAAAAGAGGACTTGCATGTCTTAATTCGGAGAGAAATTGTATAAATAGTATTTATTACATAACCATTACTAAGGGCGAGAAAACACGTGCTGTTTTAGCACAACTAGTTTCTTGTTCCTATCGTTGTTTTAGTATTAAATCAGTTCTTATTGTAACATTATTTGTACTATTTATGAACCGAAAATTCTAAAGTGATCACTGAAGTTAATGTAATTTTGAAACGACGTTAATGTGAAATGTGACGAATGTCGTAAAACTACAAGAACGTCCATTTCATTGAATAAAATTATTTGCAATAATGAATGTGTTATTATTTTTTGTTACCTCACTTGAAAGTTTGGCACTTTCTACAGGCTCATTTACCGGTCCCAAGAATTCTAGCTTCTTTCCAGGGTGACTTCGCGGTAGTCATGCGATGGTTCGGCAGAGTTACCAGAGTTGCGCGTGAATCGGGGTCGGTCCAGAGGACAAGGGCGAGGCGAAGTGGTGGGGCGCAAGGCGGGGGCGGCGGCTGCGGGCCAGACGTTCCGTCGCAGTCGCAATGTTTGCAGAGCGCGGTCGCGGAGAGGGCGGCGGCGGCGGCGGCGGTGACCTCGCGGCTAACGAGGCTCGAAGCCCGACCCGACCCGGCGCGGCGCCCGCACTAATTGTGGCGTGTTGGCGTTGGCGCGCGTGTTCTTCGGGCTGGTTATCGACCGACATGCCCCCCTTCCCCTCTGCCCCACGCGCCTGCCATCCAAAGCTCTGGCCCTACCACACACCACGCGCCATACCTCCGCGGATTTTGGCGCGGGGGAAGGGGGTGCTGGGCCTAACTGACCGCAATCCGCACGAAGCGCGCTTTGACCGTGATGTTATGGAGTTGCGCTCCGTTCGATGTGGGTCACTCTTCTGGGAAACGCTTTTCGATCTTTCCTGTGATTGCGGTGCTGTATGCAGTGATTAATTTCAGTAGAATTTCGATACTTACGTAATGATTTCTTCAACCTTTTCCGTAACCTCGAAATACGTTACGAGAAGAGTTCAGTCATTAACTGAAGCGCAAATAGAGCAGTTCTTTTGTTGTACCATTTTAACTAGGATGACCTATACCGGGTGAAAAATAAACAAACTAAACTACGGATTCTGAATAACGTTCTTTATTTTTACACTTTGTAGATTACCTTCTCATTACGTAAAAGTAGGTAATGATTTGTTGCGACAGTACTGCACTATCATTTTAACGAACAGGTCTCCGGCCTTTATTCCGAAGTGAATTTAACCTCTTACAGAAAGCCCCGCTGTTGCACCGTGAAATGCAATAACAAGGTTGCAGGTCAAAGCAATAGCTCTAGGCATGCAACAAAACATTCACTAAATAAAGAGATAGGCCGGGCGCGCAGCCACACGCGCATCAACGCTGCTTGAAATCCCGCCCCTCTCACAACGTTCGCCCGCACGCCAGGGACGGAAAACAAAGCGCTTGATTTGAAAATTTGTTTTACGAAGCGACCTCCGCTTGACATAATTGTGATTAACAGAATCGCCCAGTACAACCATCATGACTACTAAAACTTAGTTAATAAATCCCGTCGGGAAAAATAGTTATTTCTGATACGAGTGGTAAAAATGGCATTTTAGTTTGCACCATGGCACCAAAGTTTGCAAAAAATCTTTTACCACTTGTTCCATACACTGTTTTTTAGACAATTTTACTGACTTTCAATGTATTTTAATTCAAGTACACATATCACTTAATAATGCAGTCAGTAGCTGATGCGTCAGATGAATGTATTTTGTTTTCTTTTTTGCCTTTCGAGGCAACCTGAACGTTTGAGCACGGACGTAACCTCTCTTTAGCACGGACAAAACGTCTACGTTAAAAATTCCAGAGTTCAACGAAAGTCAGAAACGAGCCATAACGAGTCCACACTCGCAGAGAACAAAAAGAAATTGGAGATTTTTTTAAAAACTCTCGTTTTTTAAATTTTCTTTTATTTCACGCAAAATTAAGCGAAAACTACTCATATTTTGAGAAACCTTTTCACGATCTTATTTAAATATCTAAGTTCGAAGAATATATTTTATTATGAAAAAGTCTGTCTTCAATATTGAAGTTGTAGAAAGACTCCGAAATTTTTTTAAACTTTTGGAATTTTTAAAAATTTGGGAATTAAAGTAAAAGCCGACCTTCGCCTTTTTTTATAAGTATCATTTGCTGTATTCGAAGAAAAAATTAAAGAAAATTTGGAGCCATTTTTGAGAATGTCTTGAATTTCCTTTTGAGGCTTCATGAAAAATACCCCTCAAACTCATAATATCCTTTTCAAATTCAAGAGTCCGCGACATCTTGCAGGTTGATCAAGGAATATCAACTTTGATGAAAACCTTTTTTAGCAGCTTTCAGACAGACGGAAGGACACGTTTTACCAAACACTGGCATCAAAGATTCACAAATCGTGAATTCTCTACAACACAACGAAAATAATTTGCGATAATATAATAAAATATTTTTTAAAGCTGAAAATTAATTTGATTCACATCTTGTTGGAAAATACTTTATCAACATTTAATTAAAAAAACTCGTAAAACGGAAGCTAACTGATAAAAATACAGTAAAGACAAACACATTACGTTATTTGCAATGATTAAAAATATCGGAAAGTTGCTACCAATGGAGTAAAGAAAATGAATTTTTATTAAAATGTGTAGTTTGTAAAACAAATTAAATATAAATACAAGGGAATTCTAATTCTTAAACATCATTACCTGTTGAGGCTGGAAATCAGCTTCATCAGAGTTTTGGGAGAGAAACAGACGATGATTTGAGTTGACGACAAGACGCCTTGCTTTTGTAACCTTGACACAATGGAAAATTCTCGTCTAGGCGGAAAGAAGATTGTTTTCTGTCGTAATTCGTGCGTAATCCAATGTTCCGCAAGGCCCACGCCAAAACACCTCTGTTCACGGAGTCTGCACTGCCGTTACCAATCGTCGAAATGTAATTTTTCAATGCAGCCAAGATGTGAATTACTTAGCCGTTTTACTGACGAGGCAACCAAAGGGGTGAAACCACTCGACTGAAGATTCTCAAACAACAGAGAGTATAACAACAGAGTCAAACAATTGACTCTCGTGGAGTCTTATGTGGAAATGCATCTGATGCTCAACAATACGAAATGTTTTCTCTCGCTGGTTCTCAGTAGCTGGCACAATCTTGCGAGTGTCTGTGAAAGCAGTTCAAACTTTTCAAACCAGTTCGTCCTTCCAAAGAGCTTCATACGAAAGACGTCTTTGTCTTTCAGTAAAAACCGCGGGCTGGCTTCCAGAGAAAGTTCAACGCTGGACGTTTAAAATGTATGCCCTTTGCTGTTAATTAGCGCCACGGAATTGCTATGATTCAATTCCATGTACGGCGCCAAATTTGAATAAATTGTGGCCACCTATGTGCCAACATTACCATACATTTTATTAAACAAAACCGTGAACCATGAAGGCCGAGAAGAATGAAACACATTGGTACTGGGGAACTGCGACTGTGTAGTCGACCGTTCCTCTGAAGTTGTGTGGGTGGATTCCGCGGTGCGGAACGCGAATCTGGGAGCTGCACGGCAGTGAGGAGCAGCGACGGGTTATGTCCCAAATGGAAATTTTCGCAATTATTTTGGTGAAGAGTGCGACAGTTCGTTGATTAGTCGTCCTTCACCACGTCCGCCCAGATAGCGCCCCCATCACGCGTGGACGTGCGTCTTGTCTCGTCGTGTTTAAGGGGAGGCAAGAGAAGGGACGCTCCGTTATTAAAGCGGATGGCGCCATGTTTTTTAATAAGTTTCTCTCGAAAAAAAAAAGCGATGTTGAAAGATTACGCAGTGGTAATGAATAACCTACGAAATACGCATTTGTCATTGTGGAATGTTCTACATAGAAAAGTAAAGTCAAGTCGCGACTTTATTCACGAGTTTAGGCAGGTACACCTCGTAGCTGTATGTTTATTTAGAACGCCATGTAACTGCGAATGGAATGATCTTATAAACATGAACTGAGTTGTTTTTGGTAGTCACATATTGTGAAAGTTTCGTTGTAATCTTCTCCGGAAGTGATTTCAATAATAAGTGTAGTATTGATATCTTACTCATCACAGAATATGATATCACTAATGCACCGGATTATTCCCCCCTCTCCCATTGCGTCGTGTCTTTCGAAGTAAGATTTCTTCATATGAAATAAGCGGTGTGGAAAAATTCATTAAGCCTTAAATATTTGACTAATACCAAGTAACACCGTTTGAGTTCATTGTCTGGTTGTAGTAATATGTAAGAAATACTTCTATGAAACACGAGCCAGAAAACGAAAAATTGCGTAAATTTCGTAAAATGATTCTCTTGCATTCATTACATTCATAGAATTGAAGGATATACTTTTGTTCTTGAAATTTTACGTTAATATTAAAATTCTAAACTTTTTTACGTTTGAAATGAAAAATACGTATTTGTAATAGTTAAAGGTGTCGAAAAGAATGTCGGCTTCCAGGATCATCTCATTGGAGAACGGTTTTACCATTTTCCACCTTCGTACCAAAGACCACTGAATTGTTAAATTCGAAAAATGTCCGCATATTTGAATTATGTTTTTGTATTTTCTAAAAATATTTTTAAATTTTCATAAATGCTTTTGAGACGTCACATAATATGTACCCTTGTGTAAAAAAGATTAACTAAAGGAAAATAGAACTCACAATGGCAGAGGCAGTGATTTCTTTATTAATTTGTCTTAAATATTCGTAATATAAAATTCATGAATCAGTGCATTGAATCAGAAAAGAACAATAAAAAGAAACATGAATTTCAAATTCTACACGATTTCATATCGGTTAAGTCGTTGCGAATATCGTTTTAATTAGATATTATCCCGCTTCTTTCTAAATGATTTTAAAGAACAGAATTTCTAATGTCTGATTTATCTTTATCGAATCTCTGTTGAGTTATTAACAGTTTCCTCCTTCCCGATGTCAATTGCAAGGAACGAACTCATAATTCTTATATTTCTAATATAAAGATGTTTTTACCCCGACATAAGACATTCGGCCTCCTTTTCTTCGACTTTCTTGGGCTCTCTTGTTGTTCACTCACAATGGCGGCGTCTCTCTCCAATTCTCTCCTCTCCGCTTCTACTTCCCCTGCAGAAGATCCAGCCGCTCTGCTTTTTACTGTGAAAGACTAGCAGTCCACGCCAACTAGTTCCTTGGCCTCGTTTTGAATGGTCTTCTTTTTCTTTCATTGTTTCCAACTCTTCATTTATTTACTCTTTTTTCACACTGTTTTTAAAACATTATTCATAATTTTTCCTTCAGATGTTTATCCGTCATCCTCTCTCTTCCAGTTCACTATTCCCTATTTCCATGTTTCTCTATTTTTAATACTATTTATTTTTGGATATTTGCTAACTCTCGTGTATACAGGTATATATCGCTTTCTTACATGAATAATTTCTTCGTGATTCTTCATTCATCTCTTTTTGAACTCTCCTCGAAACTTTACTTCTGCTTACTTACTATTCTTTCCACATTTCCATTGGCGCCCTCTAAGTTCCTGCTCGAAGTCACTGTCTATCCGGATAGTCCTCGTTACGTCTACAGGAACCTCCCGCTCCACCCTCCCCCCGCTGCAACACATCCCTGACTCCACCCACCTCAGAGTGCCTGGAGCAGCCCCGTCCCTTCCCTCCCTCAGCAAAATATCCCTTGCTCCCACCCGGACCGTCCCGTCCCACCTTACTTCATCCCGCATTACGATGTCCTGCGTTACCCGTCCAGCCTTACCTCGCCAAGCCTTACCTCGTCCAGCATTACCTCGTCAGGCCTTACCCCGCCCAGTCTCACCCCGTTCCGCCCCTCACCTCGTCTCGCCACTTACCCGTCTCGCCTCTCACCCCGTCCCGCCACTCACCCCGTCCCGCCACTCACCCTGTCCAACCCTCACCCCGTCCCGCCCCTCGGCCCGTCCAATCCCTCACCCCGTTCTGTCTCAACCTGGCCCGCCTCACGCGCGCCACCCCGTGCTCCCTTTCCAATAGCGAGGCCGCGCCGCGCTCTCCTCCTCTACCTTGGGGCTGGAGAGCGCCGGAGCTGTAGGAAATTAAACTTCCCAGCAGCGACTCAAAGAAATGATGGATCTTTGTTTGCGAGCCGTTAGCGGGAGCCGCGCTTTTCCCTCCGCTGCCCTTCCCTCGCTCTCTCGCCCTCTCGCCCCGCACCCCGCTCCGATATTGGAGCCCCAGTTATCCTGTTATATCGAAATGAATAAAAAGCGACTCGGATCTCCGAGAAGTTGTCATTCGTCTTTCTAAGACGTCGTAGTCACACAGTACTCTCGGTACGGGCGGCACATTCACTTCGCCATTGCAGGTGGATTGACGAATGTGACGAGATTGGTTGGTTAATGTAACACACAAAACGCTTCGGCGTTGTCAATAGAATGCTGAAATAGAAGATTTGTGGGTCGTTTCAAAACGTAAGTAGACTTGTCGTATTCTCATGTTATTGTGAATAGTTCGCATCATACATCGTGAGCGAACTATGACTTTTTTGGAAGCTACAGAAAAGATATCTGGAAGTTGTGAAAGAGAAGTAACACATGGGAAACATTAATTTTTAAAAAATTAAATGTGAACATGCCATGTTTGAGTTTTGAGTTTCTCATGGGGAAGTAAAATGAAAGACATATTGCTAAAGTATATGCAATTAATAAAATACGATTTTTGTTCTACGACCACTCTTCATGATTTATTTATATTAAATCAGTACCTTTCCTTGTAAATTAGTCTTAAATTCATTCCTCTACATTTTCAATCTTTGCGCATGTGCTATTTTATTGTCGGTAATTCGAAAGAAGATAATAGCATTTCAAACGAAAAATATTAAATTTTTTTAATGTCAAAAACTGTTAAAAAGTTACAATATTACAATAAATGTTACAAGATTCGTCAACTTCAACATCCGTGGGGTTTTGAACACTCGAATCTTTTGAAATATATCCCTTGACTCTCGTTATTTACACTGTTCGTAAGGGGAGATAATCTTCCCATCAATCAAAGCACCCTGATTACCGTCTGTTTTTAGGAGAGACCAGGCGGATCCTATATACGGAGGGACGGCGATATCCCTAACAGAAAATCCTCTAAGAGAGTTTTAACGAATTCTTGAAACGATTGATTGCACTTTTTGGGAGCGCTATGTAGTTAGCGAACCCCGACCGAGATTGATGGTCTTTGTGTCTGAATAAATGGGTGAACGAGCTTTTTACGCCAAGAAAAGACATTATTTAAAATCCCACATTTGCTTTTTGTATCCTTATTTGGGTTTTAATTCTGCTTTAGCGGTCGAATGATGAAATGTCTGCCTATTTAATAAGAACAGTTGTCTCTACACAATGCTGAAAACTATTTTTATTTTAATAACATGAATTTCTTTTGAGAAACCAAATATGTTAGTTTTCTCTTTCTTTCCCCTTGTTTTCTCTTCCCCTTATTTTCTCTTAGCTCTATACATTTTTCTCTTATATTCCTTCATCCCTTCAAAACTTTCGCTTTTATTCTAAACTGTCTTTCCTACGATTCCCCAAGTCCTATCTTCCTTCCTCGTCTCACAATCCCTATTAAGTACCCGTACATGTTCCCAACTTCTCAATTTCATACTCTCTACATTTTCTGAATAATTTCAGATCCTCATTCAACCTAACTATTTCAATGTGTACTAATGGGCGGTAGGCTTTTGGCAAATCTGTACACAAAACAGATCAACATATATTTTGCATTCATATTATTAGTAAGATATGTTTGATAAAATATTATTTTACATCATTTTGTAGAATAAGAGTGTAATAATGTTTAAATCTACAGCCCTAATGAGGACAATAAATTATGCGAAACGTGAGCCAACATGGAAGTTTCATCGACCAACATTCCATCAAAACCTGATTGACATTTTGAAGTTCTTAATGAAGCTTTCGGGTCACTGGCATCACTGTTTTTTTATTGATCTTTAGTAATACGGTGACGTGATAAAGTGTTAGCTTCGCGCAAGGAATACAGACGCCGGTAAACTGAAACGCATAAATAGTTCGGAATAAGTTGAAAGTGCTTTGTCATGTTTTCCCGCCTCCCGCCCCGTGCAGCGCCGGGGCTAAAACCCTCGAATGCGCGCTGGAGGACGGAGGCATCCGGGGATGGCGCGGCGTCGGAAGGCGACGAGAAGCGCAGGCGGCGACTTCGGCGCCGAGGCCGCCCGACGAGCTCCCGTGCGGCCGAATTCAGAGCCGACACTTAACCCCACGGTGGAAATATATGGGTGGATTCCTTCGGCGCACCGATTTTAGCTGGTTCTGCGCATCACCAGTTTGTGTCACGAACCATGTGACCGCAGCACGGGCACTTCGTTTTAAAAGCCAGACCAGACGCTGGTCGCCATCTTGCATGGGGAGCGTGTAGTGTTGAGTAACATTTTTGAAAGTGGCACAAAGAGACAATTTTCAATGGTAACCAACCACAAATAACACCATAAACGTGTACAAGATGCAATATTTAAATGAAATGCTTCATAAATATGTTTCAATGTCTTGTAACGGGGTGATAATTTTGGTATGTGGCTGCATTTAAATTTCCCGCTAATACTGTGACGCAAACTGGTGTCTGAAGCTCGTGGGCTGAAGTTGGATTCGATGCGCAAGAGGCCCGAGCGCCACACTCGCTATAGAGCGATATTGTAAGGAAAGGACAGTTTTGACAGCTAGTGCTGGCAACATAACTGAAGGTCCTGTGGTCGTTGTGTCCTTGAGCGCATTACTCTCCTTCCTCCATTCGTTCGTTTGCAGTTGGCTAACTTGTAAATGGTTTCGACACTTCCTTTCGTGAAGCCCTCGTTCGACGAAAATACAGCGCGCCACGAGAAATAATTGAAATTAGGAAGTGCAGTGCTCTGTGTTCTTCTGTAAAAAGAATTGAAAAGAAAACTACATTGAATTTCCTTTTTTTGTGATAAGTATTATGTTTATTTTAAAACAGAGTCTTGAATGTGAGATACGTACTGGTTCACGAGTTTCCGGTGCTTGTGCTGTAAGGTGGCGATCTGTACTTACATTCGTGGCAGTTTTCTTTTACTGAATATGAGAGCATGTGAAGAGATTTTCCCACATACGTAATTCAATTTCAATATTTCTCGGACTCGCGTACGTGCATATACCTGAGCGAAACTCTTAGAATTCTGCATAGTGATGTCTTGACGGGAGCCATAACGAATACTTTACGACGAGGCGTGGAGGAACAGCTGTCGCGGCGGAGGGATTTGTCTCTGAATTACATGTGATGTTCACTTGTTTAGCGAACGGACATTTTGGCTCATTCTTAGGCGGATTCTTCTATAGTAGAAGTTATTCGGTTGATTGATTGATTAGTGATTTCGGGCGCGTCAATTGATAAAATCGTTAATTCCGTAAGTGTAGTGCAGGTTTATATCGCGAAACGTGGCGGTGATCTTCCCCCATTGAAGGGTGAGATCCAGTGCCGACCTATCCGTCGGCTTGTGTGATTTTCCCCCACCAGACATTTACCACTGCGGGGTACCGCCCCAGCCGCGACGAGCTGTAAGCTCCCAACTGGTCTCCCGGCATCCGTGGTAGTATAGTACGTGTAAATGTAAGTGTAAATAAGGGGTGAGGATATGAAGAGGAAGGAAAGATCTCGCACGTCTCGTGACCCGTTTGTTAGGGTTTTCATCCGACATTCCCCCGGTATTGATCGGAGAAACCACGGTAAAGTGCAGCCGGCAGCTAGAATTATCCTTCAAACAGCGACAGAACTGGACCCTAGTATCTGGCCACTGTCGGAAATCCTGCCACCGTGGGGACTCGAAGCCCAGGACCTCTCGGTCAGAGGCACTGCAGTGACATCAGTTGATGCTCTGAGCCACTTAATCCAGTAAGATATTCAAGTACGTGCGGTGATCTTTCAAATGCATCACTTCAATTTCAACGTACTTTCCTTCAAATAGCTGTTTCAGGCTCAAATATACTACATTAAACACGTTTGCTGACATCGAAATTTTAAAACTTTATTGAATTAATATTTATAAAATTATACGGAGGAATTGTATGTTAGAACCAGTTTTTGTAGAAGGTTGTTTTCAATGCTTCTATCTTTAGATTGCTGCGAGGTGCAGCGTTCTAAGTCACTGAGACTTCTCTGGTGTCAGCCTAAAGTCTATTGGCACAATCAAGAAGCTATGGGATTTGAGAACAATGAGAACAGAGAGGTTCTGAGAAGTAAGACGTACTGAATACTTTCTATGACGCCCTTTCAACTAGACAAATCAGTCACCTGAGAGAGCCTCAGGGTTAAGGGAAAAGGAAATCCCTACGCAGTAAGTGATTGCTGAAAATAAGTGATGGCTTACAGACATTCGCCATTTCTTATAGTTCCTTATGAACGTGAAAGGAATTAGTACTATTTTATGTGATTGCAAACGTGCTGGCATGCCACCTGTTCCAGCTGTTTTGTAGTTGCTACAGAGTTAACCTACTCAATACGTTTATGTAAAAGGGAACCAATTTCTTTTTGGGCCTTTGGTATCTTATGTCATTGTACACTGCGAATCAATTTTGATGTACCTTTTTCGCTTTTCAAATTATGCGTTGCATATAGAACGCAAAATATTCCGAGAAATTTTAATTTCCCGTACATAAAGTGTGCGCCGTATAAAAATATAACCAAAACCGGTTTAGAAGAGGCTGAATGAGGAACACACAATTGATAATACTTCTTTATCCATACGAGAATGAATAACTGTTTGTGATAATGATTAGGTCCCTTTAAAAAACGCTCATTCTGAAGTGTTCGCTCTGAATTAGGCCCATTAAGGAGCAGGGAGGATGGACGGACCGAGGATGGACCCCCGGTGGCCGGGGCATATATGTGTACAAGTAGGACGCTCGTCCTAAAAATAGAAAAAAAGAATAAAATAACATGTTGGCCGAATGATTGGCCTGAAATGTTTTTGTCAATTTCTTGGCCACGAGAATAGCCTTTTGTTAGATTTTGTTTGCTCGTGTTAATTTGAAAGTCTCATTCCGAAGACTGCCAACCGAACAGCATCTGTAATCGTGCGGGATAACACGATTTATTAAGGGCATCTATTATCTCTATGTCTGTGCAAAGTCCGCGAGTATAAAATGAAACGATATGACAACTTTACTCTGTAGGTACATTTTTATAGATTTTCTTTCGACAATAAAAGTTCAACTGCTCTTTTTTTTATTCAAATGCCACACGCTCACGTCACCTCCATTCTTTAACACATTTTCAACGATACCTTCGTGGAATATTAATTTGCTAAAAAACTACTCATCTGTACAAGCTTCTATCCGTGATATATTACATTAGTTGCAATTATACTCCAAAAATTCACAATAACCGTTTCTTTGTCAGAACTCGGTATTATAATAAACATTTCAGTTTCTGAAGTAGAAAAATGTTACAAAAATGTGTTTATTCTGTGAGAGAATAAGATGTTCAAAAAAAACATTAAAGTTGTAATAAATTGCAAACTGTCTTTCTAAAACATATAATCCTCTATATATTTTTCCATGATTAAAGGTGATTTGTTTTAGTTAATTTTCCAGTATTGCATTATAATTATTCTATTTCTTATAGTAATAAGTTATTTTACGATTCAATTTTAAATTTTTGCTATTCCACACTCTTGAAAGCTAATGAACTGACAATTTTGTAAAGATTCGCAAGTTTGTAAAGCTGTAAAATGTGAGTGCTGATATATTTCTTAGATTTTTGGAGCAGGAAATGATTAAGCATATTTATAAAATTTCAAGACCATTTAACAAATACAGATTTGTGAAGATTGTTGTTAATTGTTGTACATGTCAAGGTCGGATTTTAATGCTCTAGAGGGCTGCTGTCTTCGGTGCGTTTGGAATATTGCAAGGCGGCCGCCGAACTGCCAGACTAGTATGCCTCTCTGCATATGTTATGCGTGTTGTTATCAATTCGCAATGGCTGATGCTTTCGGTAGCTCTCGCTCTCTATGGAAGTGAAGGGACTCGCCCTCAAATAACGCCTTTCGCTCTAATCCTTCTGCAGCATTAGCGCCGTGGTCGGAGCGTTCGCTCGATCTCGTTGTGCCGTTGAAACAGCACTTGCTCCAGTTTGTGCTACAGAGCGCATAGACTGCAGCGAGAGCGATGAAGTCCTCATTGAAGTGGTTTACAAGGACCACAGGGGTGATTCTTATTCGTTTGTCTCATTCCCCAAACTTACAGAAGGGATGGGCAATAATCGTGTTATTTGATGTATGTAACTAATTGTTCGCTAAGAAAAAAATAATTCCTTTATACGTGATGTTCATTGTATTTACCTTGTACTGAGTTTAAGCTTTACCTATTTGCGTGATTTTCAGCAGATACCACTTAATATGTAGGCAGACTTAATATGCCAGTAAAATGAACTTATTATTTTTGTAGAATATTTAATTTCCCCTCATTAATGCGCTTGGGGATTTGGTAGCTTCCTCTTGTCATAAGTCCCGCTCGAGCAGTCATGACGAGCTCTGGGGCAACATTACTGCAGTTCCCTGACTGCGGTAGTTTGCTTCATAGCGGCTCGTTGAGAGCTCTTACGTTGCTCTCCAGCAACTGTGGAAGCGGCTTTCTCCCCTGGGACTGGTCAGTACCGTGGCCATCTACCAATGGCGGAGGAGACCTAGATTCTGAGGCTGTAGTTCTACAATGAGAACTCGTCGTCGATGAATACGGTGATTAATATACTCATTTGTACCTCCTCTTTTGAAACTAGTATAAACTCGTCTTGATAAGCCATTATGTTGTACAAGAAATGTTAATTTAGTTCGCGGTTTATAATACTTCTGGTTTTATAGACTACTTATTCTCGTAAAATTCAGGATTTTTCTTATTTCCCTATTCTATATCATAATGAATGAATTTTAAATGTGGTCTGAGCACATATTCCCATTTTATCTGAATGTAGCTCGGAAATGTTAATTATTAGAACCTTGTAAAAAACTATTTTCAGTCATGATTAATTCTCAGTATTTGCTTGACTTGCATTGGTGCTGGCTTGTACAACGCTGTCATTTTTTATTCTCCTTATTTTAATTTTGTATGTTGGAACATACAAAACATAACCTTCTTTTATTTTTACTTTTTCTCCCCTGAGAAAAAAAAAATAAAAAATTACCTCAACAATACGATCTCGAATTTTTGGTCACCAAATCGGTATTTCAAATTCATTTGAGCCGTAACTCCGTACACACGACAGGAATTCTACGAGGGTGAATCAAAAAGTAAGTTACATATCCCAGTTATGGCCATTCATGATATCACGTACACATAGGCAACACGGCTATGACAGCATATAATGTAAGTTCACTTTTCCACATAGTCTCCAAGTGTCTGTGAACATTTCTCGGAACGGTCAACCAACTTTTCGATTCCGGATGTGTAGAAATCACCTCCAGCGCTTTGTAACTAATTGGAGACAGTTCCTCACCTCCTCATCGTTTCGGAATCGCGATCCACCGATCCACATTCCACCGATTCACATTCAGCTTATCGAACATATCATGGCGCTAAGACTGGACTGAATGGAGGATGTTGGCATGCTTCCCACTTGAATTCTTGCAGCAGTTCGGACGTTTGGCGGGCAGTGTGAAGTGTTCCGTTTTCGTGCAACAAAATCACACCGACGCTGAATTTCCCCCGCCGTATTTCTTGAATTGCCTTACGCAACCAGTTCAACGTTTGACAATATAAACGCACCTCCAACATAGATTGAACATCCGGTTGACGCGCCATTGAGCTTAGCCTACTCTGCACATACAACACGACGGGATACCGCACCAACGGACGTGAGAGCAGTTACTGTAGCTTGCTCCGCATTGGCCACGGTCATGAGAAACAACGCGTTCTCGCAGCGTGCTAGAGTAACTTACTTTTTGATTCGCCTACATAGTTGAATGTGGCGTCGCCGACTCTGCAAACTGTTTAAAAAAAATTATCATGTGTTAAAAATTTGTCATGCGTAGCTTTGTTGAAATACATCCGTACAGTCTCTAGCATTGGACATATCAAAATAATCATAGTAGCTCATGATGTTTTACTCCTGTTCAAAAATTACCCAAACCCAATAAGCCTTGCATGTTACCTCCATAGGGGATGTGAACTGCTAATATTGCAATTTCAAAATTAGAAACGGCGTCAAAAATACTTGCAGATATGAATGATGCTGAATAGTTAGAATAAGCTATATTTTTTGTTTTTTTGCTAATATTCACAAAACGTCACATAAAAAAAGCATCTGTAAGCTGCTCTTCAGTAAGCTTCTTCTTCTTCTTCTTCTTCTTCTTCTTCTTATTCTCAAGTAAGATCATTCTCAATTAGTTCCAAACATTCTGTCGCAAAATCTTCTACAACTACATTTTATTCTTCCCGCAATTGCTTATTACTTCCATATTTTTGTCCCCTAACTTTTGAAGAGATTGAAACCTCACAAACTCGGTCTAATCATGATTACTTCTACTTCTGCAATTATTCTATTGATCGTTTTTGTAGGCGAAACTATAAAAATATTAAAAGACAAAGGTTTGTATGTTTGTGTAAATAAGGTGTTAGTTACGTTTTAATAAGAATAAGTTTTCAGTCACATTCATTTGAAAATCGGTATTTGCTTAAGAATTTCAAATCTAAGAAGTCGAACGTAAGAACGTAAATGTGCTTCTGTAGCATTACACACAGTTTGGTTTCTTACTTATTACTTGAAGTTCAAGTTCAATAAGTTCCAAAGCAATACTATTGGCAGATTTTGCAAACTACCAATAATACATTTATACGGACGCAAATTAAATAAAATCTATTGCGGGGTGATTCATTTCTCGCATTCAATGCCACCCACATAGATTTATTTGGGTGGCGTGGTTTAATTTCCGGCATACTTACTAAGATGGCAGCGCAAAAACACATTTTTGGAAATTTATTAACACCTTCTGGTCGGATTCGAAAACCAATTATTAGTTTCCCTCCAGGAGACCGAGGCGCGTCGAATGACACCTCATATGTCTGGATTGGTGCACGGGAAGTGGCCTAATTATGAGTGACACGGGAACACACGCGCACTCGCAGTTACTCAGACACTATACAGGGATTAGTGCTATTACAATGGTAGGTATGAGTGGTGCAGATAAATAGGAGATGCCCGCAATCTAGTACCCGATAATCGGGATGTATGTTGTGGATGGATGAATCGTTTAGCACGAGTGTCCTTTCAAACATACCACAAGTGAACGGAGAAATTCAAAGATTAATGTTCATTACGATTTTAAATTAAGGTAGGCAGCAGGATTTCTTTGCCATAGTTACCTACAATACCCGTGTTCAAATCTTGGTAAAAATAAAACATTTACGTTACATTTTCAGAAACATGTTGAACTTTGTTCGCAGTGAATATTGATTGTCTTGTTCTAGAATTTGTAAAAAGAAAGAAAACATTTTGACGCCACTCGATCATTAGAACCCTCACAACGCCCTTGGTGCATAAATTACTATTATAGATTTGATTCTCATTTCTGTCATGAAGTTTTGTTTTCAATATATTCGTTATCCGGTTGATACAAATTCTGTCAAACACATGTGTTCAATATAAGAGCCACGCTCAACTTTCATCATGTAAACTTATGAATAAAATATTAACATGCTTCTACGCGTTGTGCTTTACAAATACAGGTCAACAAGTTTATTCATTCACATCACAAACACACGCATACATACACCTCCATTTGAAAAATCAACAAATCTGTTTTAGGAAACCATCAAATAAAAGCACGTTTACATTTGAATGTGAGCATCTTGTACTATGATCCATGAATGCATATATGTCCCCAGTTTTATGTACAGATTGAAAGTGTATTGTTGTTCAAAATGCAGTTTTAATAAAATTGTAAAATTTCTCTGAATGAATTGCATTCATGTTGTTGCTGGAAATTATTCGTCTGGAAACATTTTTGTAGGTAATATACGTTTAGAGCGGTAAAAATGAATTTTAACCGCACAAAATTTCCATTTAAGAAAAATAGGGAATTTAATATAGAGAAAGAGATGTTTCTAAACCTAAACGTCACTTTAAAATCCGTGTATAAGAGGTAAGTTCATACGTTAATTTTGTGGAAATAGCTGTGACAATTGTTAACTTTCATACTATCAAGGCCATTGCATTGCAACCCTGCCGGGGTGTAATTGAATTCCGGTGCTTTGTATTAACGCACTGATCTTGTCTGATATTCAAGCATTACGCGTCGCCAGATAGCTTAGCAAGGCAATTGATCCGAATTGCAAGGATCCATTTCCTCCCACTATTGTATTTGGTATAATCTATATCCTTAGAATCCCTTTTGTGCTATAGCCACGATTTCGCAAAGACCTTGTGCGTTGGATTAATATCAAACACCTCGGGTATCAATACAATCATGGGTTGATGCATTATGCATTGTAATAAGCAGTTGTGGCATATTCCATTAATGTTTAAATGAAGTGTCTTGATTACAAACTGAACGTCTATTGATTTCGTAGATCGAAAAATTAATAATCCTAGACTAGAGAATATATGATAGGAAATACAAACAACCTTCTGACTGTAAATGTAAGGGATTGGGTTAAGACAGCAAAAATATGAAAATGTAAACATTTTAAAAACCTTTACTAGTTAAATTATTTAGACTTTTTTAAACACAGTGATGTGACTTTCATTGCAAAATTCTTTATAGAAGTGGTTTTTTTTAATGTTTAAATCTATCTCTGAAGCAGGTCGAGGGCGTGTCTCTTTGTTGTGACTCACAAGGCAATACATTCCTACACACAAAACATGAAAAGATCTAATTT
Organism: Teleogryllus occipitalis; assembly: GCA_011170035.1. NCBI lineage: Eukaryota > Metazoa > Arthropoda > Insecta > Orthoptera > Gryllidae > Teleogryllus > Teleogryllus occipitalis. Next base: position 24,596 of record BLKR01001760.1, read on the forward strand.
TTTTTAACTTATGACCGGTGAAAAATACCCAAACTAAGGATTATTCTAGCACATGATTTCAATGTTTGGGAGCACGTATTTATATGAAAGTGTGTTTTCTTGCATCAAATTTATTAAAAATCTGTACGAAGTTAACTTGTAGATTCTTCCTGCATCTTTTGAGACTGGTCACAACAGAACTGAAGGTATACATTCGTATCAGTAGTTGCAGATGATGGAACACTGTACTCCCATTAAATTCGGCTCGACTTATTTTCGACTATATTTTTTCATTTTGCCATTTGTCACATATTAATTCTAACGAACTAATATTGTTCCGCGCTCTTCTTCAAAATTCGATTTTGCTGGACACAATTGTTTTTGTTTATTTTTAATTTCATTCTTTCAACCTTTTACAGAATTGTTAGTGTAATTAAGCAATTAAAATGAATAAATCCTTGTTTCAATTAAACTGCGCATGTGGTACCTCTAGAACTAGTACCTCTTTTGTATTTGCAGAATGTTATTCGTAAACTAGTGGTGCTAAAACAGCACGTAATTTCTCGCCCGTACATTCACGCAAAATTACACGAAAAGTACTCAAATTTAAATAAAACGTGTACATGACCTTTTTACAAAATCTATCTTTAATGAACAGAACTTATTGAAGGAAAAATCTCTATCTTTTATATTTTAGTTGTACAAAGACTGAAGAAATTTTGAACTTTTGCAATTTTCAAAAAATCATGGTTATTATCATACATGAAATCTGCACCATTCTCTTAAACGTCCTTCACACTAATAATTTAATAAAAAACGTGAGGACTTTTTTCTTTTCTTTTGTTTAAATGTACCAGGGATTTCACGTAAAGTAACATCCAAAGATTAAAATATCGATTTCCAATTCAAGGAGCCGTGACATCAGCAAGATTGATTGCAGAATATCAATTTTAGGGAACATTGGCTGAACGATTTAGCCGCTAGTGTTGTTCATAGACGAACGGACGGACGAACAGACGTTTTGCCGTCATTCGATATTTCGGTATCGAGGAACCACAAATCATGGATACTCGGTACGCTACGTGTTAGAGGATTTTTTCTAAATTTACCAACTGCATTTATCCACCCTTTCGTTACCAGGAGCGTGTCATATTTGTCTGCCGACAATTCGCGGTTTTTTACGGAACGAATACGGAACGTTTTCTCTACTGCGTAAGCGTTTTCGAGAAAGTAAAAATTGTCTGAAATTAAAATGCGACCCGCGCATTCATGTCTTCATGGTTTCCAGTGTGGACCTCGGGCCCTTAAGTCATTCCAAACGGGAGGGAGCAACGACTCCGCATGCTGTTGGACGTTCGGCGCCCTCCCTGGCTTCCGGGTCACAAGGACGCCGTGGCGCCGCGCGTCGCGTCGCGGTGCACGCCGCACTCTTGATTGGGTCCGGGCGCCGTATCGGAAATACTTCCACCCCCGCGAGCCTTTGTGGGCCCGCGGCTGGCGGCGCAATCCTGCGCGAGGAATTGCTTTGACCCCCGGAGACCTCCCGCTCGTTCGCCCCGCAGCCCGCCCCTCGAGCCCCTCCCACTGGGTGGCCATGCCTAGCGTGCACGGCTCCCGTCCCCGCTCATACCCGCGGCCTTGCCTTGTGACCCTGCCCCGCCTCCCAGTCCCGATTCACCGGCCTGTGTTCCCGCCCCGCGGCCCACCTCGCACCCACGCCTGCTCCCGCGCCCCCGGCTGCGTCCCTACCGCGAGATCCGAGCAGCATCCCCGCCCCGCGACATCGTCCCGCGTCCCCGCCCCGCGGCCAGCCCTGCGTCCCCGGGTCGCGTCCACGCTCGCTCCCGCGCCCGCTCCCGCGCCCGCTCCCGCGCCCGCTCCCACGCCCGCTCCCACGCCCGCTCCCACGCCCGCTCCCACGCCCGCTCCCACGCCCGCTCCCACGCCCGCTCCCACGCCCGCTCCCACGCCCGCTCTTACGCGCCCTTCTGCGTCCCTACACCGAGATCCGAGCAGCATCCTTGCCTCGTGACACCATTCTGCGAGCCCGCCCTGTGTTCCCGCCACGCGGCCCCGGCTCGCGTCCACGCCTGCTCCTATTCCCCATCCGCGTTCCTACCCCGAAATCCGAGCAGTATCCCCGACCCGCTACATCGTTCTGCGCACCCGCTCCGCTCCCCCATCCCTACCCCGAGATGCGAGCAGCATCCCCGCTCCGCGACACCGTCCCGCGTCCCCGCCCCGCAGCACCTATGCTCGACAGGAAGACGCCGGGAGGCATCGATCACCGCGCAATCTCCATTGCTCTTCCCCTAACTAATGTAGTCTCAAGTGTTCTATTGTGCTAGCGGGTAGTGAAATAATTGTGTAATAATTGTTCTGAAAATACTTTACGATTAATTTTGGTCAAGGAGCTTTTTTGGCACTGTCCTAATCCATTCGTTTGTGTTTTGCGTATTTTGTTCTTTGGAATGTTAACAACTAATGATTATTAGCCGAGTAAAAAACGATGCTATAAAGCATTTAATTTCTGTATTGCATTGCCTTTAACCCCTTTTACTAATTGCATACACAATTTACTGGCATTGTGGTTAATTTTCTCTGATAATTCATCAAACTTTACATATTCTATGCAACTTTAACAAATAAAGTATTATATTGAAACTCGAAGAAGTTGAATATTGAAAAGTCTAAAATTTACATTGTTTTTCTACAAATATTTCTTTCACTTTTTCCATCACTTCAGTGACATCACTTGCCTGCTTGTATTGCTTTGTATTCGTCCTGAGCCTACTCGCCAGCAGGCTGGTTCCCTTCGCCCTCCCCCTCGCACCGGTCCCCGCGGCCACCAGGCGCCTGCGGCAGGGCACGTTCGCGTCGGCGCCTGGCGACGGCGGCGCACAGTGGTGCATTTTGGCGATTTCCTGGCCAAAACCTCTGAGAGCTATAGTATGTTTTCTACGACGACCGAACTTATTTTGGATTATCTTTATAATGTAAGGGAGCTGGTAACATAATACCAGTATAATGCACTGCTTAAATCTGTGAAATATAAATGTACATTTTTCTATATAAACTTTGTTAAATTTTATCAATTCACAAAATTGATTTTAGAAAACCGTGGGGATTACTTACATATTAACTGATAACATTTGGCATAAAGAAGCATGGTATTAATGCCATCTCCTGCCCTCTGCAAGAGAAAATTCATATACAGTGCCCGAAGAACCGGAAAGGAAGATCACATCTTTCACTAGGGTACATTTCTCCGTACGGTGATATTGGGCTCAGGCAAATGAGACAAAGCATATTTGTTCAAGAATTTTAATTTTCTTTTGGGAAGATCCCTCAAGCTGGAAATGAAAGGAACAGAAGATCTCAACAGGTGATTAAACATCTCCTGAACTGGGTGCAGTCTTGAACATGTTCGCGAGAATCCGTCTCCATACCGTCTTAGAGGAATTCACCTTCTTTGTGAATAGAGTCTAGTCATGTAATACCATGAATATTTGGAACCATTTCTTGGCAGTTTCCAGTGCCCACTACTATACAAAGTAATGCTGATGGCGTATCCACGTATTTAATTGCCAATAAAAGTTTCCTAAATTTCTTAATTAAACCCTCATCTATCCCCGTTATTTCTGAGGAATCTTTAGACTTCTCAAAAAAGCGTTTTACTGAATTACTGTCTTTGCTATTAACATTATCCTGTTAGGAAAGCTCTACATTCAGACCCATTTTTATTTGATTTGCATTTGAATGCGTTTCTTGTCCATATTTAAACTGTAGTTACAGTATTATTTCATTAAAAACAATATAACACTAATTTTGTAACAATAAAAATGTAATAGAAATAATTGTTGGTATGTAACATACGAGTTAAGTAAACAAATATTACTTTCCGATCAATTGAATTTTTGATTTCATTTTTAAAAATTTAAAAAGTGTTACGATGAGTTTCTTTGATATCACGTACATATTTAACCTTTCATCGAGCGCACATCCTTCCTGAGAACGAGTTTCGATGCCACATATTATGTAAATATTACTTTATGTACAATTTTTAATGACATAAAATGCGCGTAATCCAGTTCAGAAGATATAATATGTACGTAAATATTATGTTCATGTAATATTAGTGAATAGTCTTAATCTATTACAATAATTAAAAATATTCATTTTTTTGTTTATAATATTGACTAAATTTATTATTTCAGTAAAAAGAATCAAAATTTTCCTCTAGAAACAGCGTTGTAAAAGCAGTTCCCGTTCTCAGGGCGGATCTCGAGTCATATTCGGCGGTCACGCGTGCTCGACGAAAAGTTAATTCTTTGTATTTACTAATGGGGCAAGTTGGGGCATGATTTTATAACTGGATTCGAAAGAGGATAGATTCAGCTAGTAAATGAAATTAGAAACATCGCGGAATTCCGCGAAATTAGTAACTTTCAGCCTACGTGAACTTACGAGAATTTAAAATTGTTGTATAAATTTCATGCATTTTAATATTTTATCCCACGACGGTATTATGGATTAATGCATTATAAAACAAACATGAAAATACTCTACAAACCTTCAGGAAGAGAATCCATACTGCCAGTTTTCTCTGCACAACTGTGTATGGCCACTACTTACAAATAAAGACGGTATCTCTATGTTACTCTCGCACTGCAGGTCTACCGAACGCCGTGAAGGGTTAGTTCGGGTGACTACTGGTGCCAGGGGAATTGACCCAGAGACACGAAGTGGGCAGAAACAGATGCCCCCAAGTATACAGTGTGTCGTAGTATTAGCAAAAGTTCAGTAAACGCGATTTCATTTTTGAGGTTTTGGCCAGGATTTCGGGAAAATGCACCACCGTGCGCCGGGCCGAATGGAGACGAGAGACCCGGCGACACCGTTGGCCGCTACCAAAAGCAAAGTGGAGGCAGCAACGGCGGCTGTGGCGGCAGGTCGCTGGGGGCGGCAGTGCCGCAGTAACCGCCACGCGCCGTGCAGCATTCTCGTAAAAAGTAACGAGGCTTTTATAATGAGCCTCCCTCGTGTATCAGCTCCGCGCCGCCCGCCGCGCCCCGCCCCGCCCCTCCCACCTGACGCAGTGGAGCGACGCGAGCGCTGTAGGTGGCAGCGCGTCGTGCCATCGCGCGGCAGCGCTCTATATTGGAATTTGCCATGGAAATATAGGCAGCGACCACGGCGCATTGAAAACGCTGTCGGATCCACGAAATTAAGCTTCGTTGTTCTCCCTGTATATATTTTGGTAGGTAGCCTCCCAAAACCACGACTGCTGAACTCAAGTAGAAAGACTTGTTAAGTTCGTTTTAAATTGTTTCTCCCCTACAGCGACAGTGGAAGAATCCAATTACTGTGAATGAAACGAGAATATTTAACACTATATATAATGCAGCAAATCACAGTACAGTTATTAAATAAAAGAAATTATGAGACGGATAGCAATAATCATCAAACGAAATGATCTAGTTAGTACAGTGATAATTCGTAAATGTGATATCGTAATGCAACATCTTGTCCGTAAATATTATTTTGCTCTACTTTGTCCCCCACCCTAGGCAATGCCACCTACAATAGTTCCTCAATATTCTTTTCGCTAAATTTTCTTATTAACAAAAACACCAATATCCTATTTTCCTTCTCGTATTTTTATAAACACAAATGGCCTAGCATAAGACGTAAAATACTGAGGTGTTGTGAAAAAATGTATTTTGGTCGTAAGGTCGGAAGCCCCTTCTATAAAAAAAATAGGCAAAATCTATCATCATAATCATAGAAATCATATATGCAATTGCTCCCTGTTTATCCCAATTTTAAAGAAAAATGCAAAATCAATTCTTTTGACAACTGTCACCGTCAAATGTCAGTGTCTTTTATTTACCTCTGGCGAGATCTTCTCGTATCGTCGCCACTCCTCTCAATCAACATAACATAACATAGGCACACACACACACATTCAAAAAATAAAATTTTTTATCCTCACATTCACACTTAAATATAACTTAAAACCTCAATCATACGAATCGCATTGTTTTCCCAATGGCCATGGTTTACTAAATTGGAATTTGTTTCCTCCTAGAACAAAATTAGAATTCACGGCCTTCTTACCAGCGAGTGTTAGACCCGAAAATCAGTAAAAATGAAAAGTTTGAAATAGCCACTTTCCTTTCGGTGCCTTCCACTGTTTACTGCACTTCCCATTCGCCATATCCATTCCATTAGAAAAACCATGTTTTCAGTTCATTCCATATTCATATAGGTAACGTCCGTCATTTGTACCATTTAATACCACGTGCTTCGCTACCTGTTACCTCTGCCAACATTCAGCCCCGTCATTCATATCCCGTCTGCGTTTTCGCCTCAGCTAAATTTTTTACAAAACAAAACGCTATCGTTCGCTTTCACTTGTCGAAGATCTATTTCCAAAAACAATTCGTTTTTTTCTTAATTTGTTTCCCTCATTTAACGTGTACAGTTTGTAAATTAAACTACGAAAATTATCGTAATTCTGCAAAGTTCAATAATCTCCTTTACATGCTCATTTGTTTTTTGAGAAAGTAAATTGCAGTTTCACAAAGTTTTCTATCACAAATTTATCGTGTACTCATTTTGTTTATTCCTTTTTGTTCTCTGCTATTTACTTCTACGAACTTGAGTTTATTTTTCAAGTTTATTGATTCTAGGGGACTAAAATAAATAAAATGTTCGCCCACGCGATCAGTCAAATGTTTATCCAGGTTAATGCATTTACAGGCCACTTTATTTTAACAACGTGCCACTATATTTACGGGGTGCCTCTGAACCGTCACAGTAACTTCGGGACGCACATTCCTCAATTCACTTGAGAAAAAATATGTGGTGAGAATCATTTTCAAGTAATCTTTAAAAGTATATTGTATAAATTTTATGAAATTATTTACCACGTGTACCAAAATAAAGGTTAGAATCGGTAGATTTAAAATGACATAGTACTTTTTAACTTTCCTATTCAGGGTTGTTGTATACTCGGGAGTGCTGTTAACTCTGATAAAACTTAGGTAATAATATGCTTCATTGGAAAAGTTGCTGGCAAGAAAGTGCTTTATAGCTGCTTTAACGTCGATAAATCTTCCATAAACCTTTCAACAGTTGGGGTACGGTTGAGCGTGCATTTACATAAAGATGTTTCAAATACTTACAAGGATGTGGACGAAACATCTGAAGTAAATTTCAATAAAACTTGCTGTAGGTTTAATATGTCGTATTAATTATTCACAGTTACTAATGGTTAATAATATAAAAAATGCTATATTTAATTTTTAGACGAGATTTTGTGCGGTATATGAATCAAAAAGACAAGAACGAGCTATATATTCCTGCAAAAGTCATGCCTCTAAGAGACAAGATTCTTCTTGTCTTATACTTACGAATGCTTACTATACATATACTTACTATTCGTATTATACTTACGTATGTAATAATATCAGTAAGTATGGAACAGTTTAAATACCTAAACTAACAATGTAAATTTGTTTTCATGAAATGAAATAGTAGATAAGAATGAGTAGTAGAAGATAATGACAGGAAATTGAAAGAAACAGTAGAATAAGACGCAGTCACCCAAAAATTCTCAGAGCATTTGCACTTCGGCTTTGAAGAGACTAGATTTGTGACGCAGAAAAATGTAGTATCAAAAGTGTTCAACCAGTTTCTCAATTGCTGCTGGCATCGTTTCAGTAAATTCTCTTACTTACTTCTCTTACTCCTCTACATTGGTATTACACATAAACAGAGCATGTCATCTGTTATGTTCGGAATAATACACGCTTTAACCAACACAGATTTATTAATACAGAAAGTACATCAGGTACACTTCCAGAACCAAAAGAATGTACCAAATCCAACAGCCAAAGTCGAATACCAAATGTCCAGGAGATGTACAAAAACTAGCAGGGTCTAACAGATAATCGATACAGAATTCCAAATAACTTGCCGGGCCAATAATCACTTTATCACAGTACGTATCTCCTAGCTCTACTACACACAATAACCAAAACTCTAGCGCTCTGCCGTTCGGGCTGGCGGCGCCCACTTTTAAAGCGGGCGGCGCTGCAGATTCGCAACCTGGCTGCTGGCTCTCCGGCCAGCTCGTCACCAGGGATTGGGCGGCGTTTTCCTTGCTCCGCTGCCTCCGCCGACTCCCTTAATTGCTGCTGAGCGCTGCCCTCTAGGCGCGCTCTTCAAACGATGTTCACAGCCGCGACATCATCAACTTAAGTCGACAACACGTTTACATCAGAGAATAAAAATGCAACACCAAGACTCAAAGTTATATCAAGTTGCGTTCAGTAATAAGCAATATTTGAGGAGATTTTACACAGGCTCTTTACCTTGACATTCCTTATGTCTTTCCAGACAGTATATTTATAAATGGTCAGAGTTTATACTGTAGGTAATTTTGTGAATTGTATTATTAAAATATTTCGTAGGTATACTACTTTCACTCTTTGAAAGGTAGGCCATAGTAAAAATGTTTCAATTTTCAAAATCATTTTAATTCAACTCAATTGCTCTATTTTTGAACACAACTATAGTTTTTGAGTAAAAATTATGTGAATAAATGAGACAAGTTTTTTTCTGGAGGAAAATCTCTCTTACCTTTTCTGAAAAATTTCTACAACGTTAAAAATGTCCTTTTCGTTTTATATATTTATTCTGGACACCGGCTGATAACTGCTTGTCCCAACTGGTTGAAAACGTTTTTCAGGGAGCCGTCATACCATATATTAAGACGGTAATTGACATTCTGTAGTTACAAATTACATTGATAAATCATTGTTGATTTCATCAACGCTGAGCAAAAAGCAATAAATGGGAATCACAACTATGTATTAGAACACGTAATCACCAGAAAGAAAAGAACATCAAAAGTAAAAACTTTGAAATCCTTCTTATTACTTGAAGGGTTACGGCACGGCGATTTTTAATCATCTACTATGTACTTATTTTAAATCATCACATGTGTAACGCAGTCTGACAAAAAATTGGCGACAGAGCCTTTAATACTTTCTCGCTCCGCAATCGCTATTTTTGCGTCAGTCCATTGGCATTCCTTCCAGGAAATATCTACAATCAGCATAACCTCTGAGATTGAGGCAACAAGATGTCTGTTCAAGTGACGTAAACTAGAATACATAAATGGATGAGACTGCCAATAGAGATGTACAGAATCTAGGCAGTGCTCTTTGTGAGAGATATTGGCCTAGAATCTTCTAGAAATCCATCTCATAAAACAATAGAAACGAGCAGAGCAGCTTATATCTAAGAGATTTCTCCAGTCCACATACTTCATTCGTCCCAATTATTTAACTGTTTCTGAACATTTACCTCAAAGTGTATTTAAAACTAGCATTTCGTGATTGATGGAGTGTCCTTTAAAAAAGTTGTAGCTACACTCTCTAACATCACAAGCTGCATCAACAAAACAGTACGAACTTGTCATCATTTTAGGATCCGAACATTTATGACCTAAAACTGTAAGAAATATTTAAGCATTTATGACCTAAAAATATGAAACTATTCCCATAAATATGACTTAAAAATATTTGATTGCATTTTTGAAACCTTCAAAATATTGCCGCCCTTTAAAAAACCATTACATTGAAAATATACTTTTAAAATCTAGGAGATTCACAATTTACCCCTTCTCTTTTTGTGCACCGTGAAGACAATTCTACCTGTTATACTATTTATAGAAGTGGTTGTCCTTGGCACAAAATCTGACAAAACTACGAAAATTAAACTACCTTCGCACCCGGTGCTTTCTACGCTTTTTTTCTCATTCTATACAACTTGTCATCCTAATCCCCAGTAAACAAATTAGATAACAATTAGAAGTGAAAAATCTCCAAGAGACGATTGCGAATAGTATGCAAAAATGGAATCAAAAAGATAAAAAGAAGACTAAAAATTATAATTCACAGAAAAATATGACCATAATATGAACTATTAACGAAAAAACGACAGAAGCCAAAATATTGCGTGAAAATTGCATAACTTTATTCATTATAGATAAAATCATGCTTGATATACATTTTCCATGTAAATAACACAAAAAGAACAAATATGGTCTGTCATAAGCATTCGGGCTGTAGTCATCACAGTCATGGCATGCAGAAAGATCCGGCGCCGCAAGGAAAGACGTCCCGACTTTTGGTTGGTTAGTGATTCCGACCGCGTGAACAGTTTAGGTCATTGGTCCCGTAAGTGTAGTGCATGATTTCTCTCGAGAGATGGTGAGATCCGGCGCCGACCTGCCGTCGGCTAGCAGGGTTTCTGAAACCCTCCCCCTAACCAGGACTCTTCCACCAGCGGGGCACCGCCTCAGCCGGAACAAGCTCTAAGCTCCCGACCGGTCTACCGGCATATGTGGTAGTGTAGTGCATGTTAGTGTAAGTGTTTGTGTGTGTAAGGGAAGAGGATAGGACAAGGAGGAGAAAGGAAAGGTCGCGCACGGTCTGTGGTTCGTTTGTTACGGTACTGCTCCGGCATTCGCCTGGCGTTGATCGGAGAAACCACGGAAAGCTACCGATCAGAACAGCCGGCCGCTAGAATTCTCCACCTGATAGCGACTGAATTCGACCTAGCTGAAAAGCTAGTGTCGAAAATCCTGCCGCCGTGGGGAGTGGGAACCTAGGACCTCCCGGTCAGAAGTGCTGCAGCGACATCAGTTGATGCACTGCACTACCACTCCCAGTACCTAACTTGTTCAAGGTGCGGGCGGGGGCGGTGGCGGGGGGCGAGGGGGCGGCGGGAGTTGAAGCGGGGGCGACGGGCGTCTGCCTTTCCATCGCACGCGCGGCGGCCAACCCTGGCCATCGCCTTCCCCTCGCCTTCGCCCTCGCCGGGCTTCCCCGCCCGCGGAATCGATAGCGCGCCCTTATCAAAATTTAAGAACATTTAAACGGCCGGACGCCGACGCCCCTCCCAGCGCCTGCCCCAGGGACGCCCTCGCCCTCGCCCACGCCCACCCCTGCGCTGGGCGCTGGGCGCTGCGCCGCGCAGTCGGCAGGGCGGCGGAGAGGTCTGTCGGTGCACTGCCTGGGCCACAACGCACGAAACGACTGTCATTTCGCTCAAAAGAGATGTGTTAGTAGAAACCTCATGGAACGAAAATCGTGCTTTTCTGGAATACTTTTCTAACGTAAAGTACGTGTTTGGTAGTACTAGGGAGCGCATTTTAATTTTTATGAACTTTATCGCTTACTATTAATTAAATGACAGTAAGTAATATCGCGTTGTATCTTATATCAAAAAGTATTTATACCCTTTGGATTTTAATTTATTGAAATGGAATAATGGATTTAAATGAAAAAAGTTAATTTTTTGCAACATTATTCCATAAAAATGACGAACTGCGTCCTTGAAATACTAGCAATAAAACTTCCACAAAGAGACTATTGGTAGAATGTCAGGGATAAATACTTATTCCACATAGAACAATGATTTTTTTGTACCGATACATATTAAAATCTGTCTTTTTTTAGTTAAACAGTATTCCAGAATAGCAACGAAGAGTGTACCACATTCCCCCCCCCCCATGTGACGCAACCGCAACAACATTTAGCATCACATTAGACGTAACCATAGCAACCGTAATGAGGTTGGAGAACAAATGGCCATGCAACCCTCCTTATTTCTCACAAGTGTTTGAGATTTTTGTCAACTAAGCACTAAGCACATTACGTAAGACAATAATTTTCTCTCCGAATTTAAAATGCACGTGTTTTTTTACTCCACGTAATGCGGAAACCTATTTTAGTTGTAAAACTTTGATAATTTCACGAAGATACAATTTTTGGAGTACTCTGGTACTGAAAAAGTGTTTCTTTTTAACGTCTATGGATATATTAATTTTGACTCAGAAATTAGTGCAAACATTTCATCAAAATGGATGCTTTCGATTGGTTCGAGAAGTTCTGTTAATTTGAAAGAAGTTTTGAAAAAAATTCATGGTCTTTGAAAAGATGGAGCCGTATAGTTCTAAATTAGTCGTTTACAATTCACCTATAGTTATTTCAAGTTTAAGTCATACAGAGGAAATATATATGAACAAGAAAAAGAACTGAAAGACTAAATCTTGTCAACGAATCAATCATAAGGATTCTGAAAAAGAAACTCAGTAAGTAAACATTGATTCAATTCCATAAAGTTTTAAGAATCCGAGCATGTCTGTGTGGAAGTGAGAATTGGACATTGACCAAGAAAGATGGCCCAAAAATTACAAAGTGCTGAAAAAAATCTAAAATCAGTAGCTGGTTTAAAACATACGGACAGGAAAATTTATTCAAAAAGTGGTGAAGAACTTGGGGTGTATAGTCTTCAAGAGAAGACAAGCAACTACCGAAATCCTCGGAATCAACACATTGAAAGTACCATGACAACCAATTGCCAAAAAGAATCTTGCAATACCACTCAAAAAAAAAAGGTCAAAGTAATCAACATCACTCGAGAAAGAGACGCTGTGACCAGTTGGGAATGTAGGCGTAACAGGCGGTGCCTATGTAGAATCAGAAGGAGAAGAAGTCATGAAGTGCATACCGCATTCTTTCTCGGACCCGTTCTACTTAATTTACATTTTCTGGTGAAGAGGAAAATGTACTTGTTATTACGGTAACTTTTCTCCAATAAGCATACTAAATAATACATGTTTCAATCTTCTTTGATCCTCTCGCGCTTCTTTATTGTATTATAAACACAGAATTTTGACTGAATCGATTCTGAAATACAAGGGTTAACACTATATTAAATTTGAATATTGATAAGAAATAATTTGGAATGTTATACCAATTATTTCTATAGATCAAGTAAAAAACAGATTTTCTGATGTAAAAATTATCCGAAAAAGCAATACGTAGATACTATTGATTTGTTTATATTGCCGATGATTTTATTCACTCTGGAATGCAAATGCGTATGAAATGTGTTGTATGAATGTCCCCACACATGAAAAAACATTCTTTGTTTAGCAGTATCATAAATAAAATCATAATGGCAAAGACAGTGTACGAAACAACATTGACTGGTAAGAAAAAGGTACAGTAGACAAAACGAAACAATGGTTAAGATACAATGTAAATAGTTTTACCCAGCATTATTAGCAAAATTAATTAACACATGTGTTGTGTGGTGTTGTTCTTGTGCTCAACATAATCAGCTTACATTTTGTAATAATAATTTCTCTAATAAAGATATTTCAGAAATTAATTAAATTGGAGATATTTTTATAAAAATATATAGAAATAACCAAATAGTTAAATATGTTAAGGGAAATCTGTCAAATATAAATTTAAAAAAAATCATAATTCTTTTCTCACCTACGAGTTTTGAAATAAAAATGCTCAAGAAAAAAGCGAAAATGCAAATTATTTTTTGCGAAGATTTTAGAAGTCGTTTGTAATTTCCACGTACTTTCCCTCCCGGGGAGACAGTTTGAGTTTGAACAACAGCAGCCATCGTGTTCGCCCTTTACCACCCACCAGAATTGCCATCCCTACCGCCCCGTAACCGTTGTCACCTCGCTCACCGCCGCCCCCGCGCCCACCCACCACCCCCATCACCGCCACCGCCACCACCGCTACCACCACCGTCGCAACCGCCGCCTCCTCCAACCACGGCACATCCTCGTCACCGACGCCAACCCCTTCTGTCGTGTGCTGCCGGCATTCCCTCCTTCCTCCACGTCTGTTGCCAACGCCGCCGCAGACACATGTCCGCCGCATACCGCAACACGCGGCGGGCGGAGGCGGCGGCCAGCGACACAATCGCGCCTGATGGCGTAACCGACGGCGAGGGCGGCGCGCCGCGGCGGCGAGAACGGCCCTCTGGGAACGCCGCCGCGTTCGTTAGCGCTCAAAGGCCCCGCCCCCAACCCCCGGCCCGCTTCGCTCATCTCGGCGCCGCCGCTCCACTCCACTTGGCGTCTGCCCTTCGCTGCAGCGTGCGCTGCCACCCGCCGCGACGCTCTGCCTGCGGCCCCCGCGTCGACCCTCCCGCACGGCCTGCCACGCCGTGCCACGCCCCGCCCTGGGCGCTGACGCTTCCCTTAATGCCAGGGCCGCGTCGCGCCCGCCTGCACGGCGCGGGCCTCTGCTGATTCTCCTTGAGGCCCTTTCGAGTTGCAAATCCTCAAAGTGTTAATCTTTCTCAGAAACTCGTACGTTCACTTTAATAGTGCCTTACGTTTCTCTTTTATTCGCTCATTTCTTCAAATGCTTTCAACATGTGAAAATGTTTTAAACTTGAACTCATGGCTGTCTGATATTAAGTTCATTTGTTGAGTAAATTGTTCCAGAAATTTTTTGTAGACAGTCAAACAATTTATTAAAACACAACAATAATCGTGTCAGATTTTTCTCAGTATTTAATTCACAGTGTAACTGTAAGATTTAATTTATGTGTAACTGTTTGCATGTAATATCATAAACAAATTGTAAAGTTTTAATTTTAAGCAAACTTAATTTTTACTTATTGGCACAAACCTTACTGTTTTTTCTATAACGCAAAGTATTTCTTAAAATGCCAACATATCCACCATCACGATCTACCGAAGCATTGCTTCCCTCGTTTTCTAACAGCAGCCTACACAAACCAATATTTTACGATCCAAAGGTTGCGAATTTTTGATCTTCTAATCAGCATTAACAACTGTTTTTTTGCAGAAGTCCAGTACAGTTCATTGTCGATATTGATCTTCAGTGTATAGTAGAACAAAAAAACAAGAATTAATTTTTCGAATACGAATTAAAAGCGTTTCCTGAAAACCTTAAATCTCAAGTGATTTCCTAATACTCCGATTAGTAACATTATTCTTATTAGAGTGAATACATGTGTCATAAGGAAGTGTGTATGATGAATTGAATAGATGTTTGTATCATCAACCGACTGAGGAGTTTCAGGACATAAACGATGTCACTTCAGTGCCGGTGACCAGGAGGTCCTAGAGTTCGAGTCTACACGAGTTAACATTTCCCTTTGTTTTCTCTCCTGTCACTTTTGGCGTCGTTACCTCTTCTCTTTTTTCCTCATCCCCTCTCTCTCGTTCCCCTCTCACCCTTCTTCCCCTTTCTCCCTCTTCTCCTTTCTTCCATTTCTCCTTTTTCTTCTTTTTTCCATTCTCCCTTTTCCACTTTCTTCTTTTTCTCCTTTCTATTTTTAGCCTCTTTCCCCTTTCCCCTTTTTCCCTTTTCTCCTCCTTCCTTTTTCTCCTCTTTTCCTTTCCTCCTCTTTTCCTTTTCTCCTCTTTTCCTTTTCTCCTCTTTCCTTTTCTCCTCTTTCCTTTTCTCCTCTTTCCTTTTCTCCTCTTTCCCTTTTCCCCTCTTTCCCTTTTCTCCTCTTTCCCTTTTCTCCTCTTTCCCTTTTCTCCTCTTTCCCTTTTCTCCTCTTTCCCTTTTCTCCTCTTTCCCTTTTCTCCTCTTTCTTTTCCTGTTATAATAACTTGTTAATGTATTGAAGATCTCTCGCAGTCTTCTTTCTCATTCACTCATTCGCTTTTCATATTATGACATTTTAAATAATTTTCTGTTCGATTTTTTAAAAATTGGAAAATTTATTCGTTATCCAATTTGGTGCAGTCGTTCGGAAGTTATGCGCGTACATACATTTCAGCAATTCATTTTTATTTATATAGATTTGCGAGTTAACGTTTATTCACTATTTTCTTTCTGGCTTTTATAAAACTTCTCACTAACATTGCATATTCAAGTACTATGTTTCAGAGATTCAGAAGCATATTCATGACCGTTGCCTTTCCTAAATATTCAGATACCGTTGTTCGAAACTTCAGTTCGAAACTCAGTCCCACGAAACTTTGCGTGACTTATGACGCGTTATCTTAATGATTAATTAACACCTCCGCAGATATGTACACATTCTACATCTCCACGTACGACATATAACCTGTTGTTCTGTTCTAAAGTTACTAACACGCCAGCTAAGTTTGTTAACCATGATGTCTTCATCCATTCATTCGTTTCCTTCCTCAATACCTTTATTCTTAGTACCAATCTCACTAAATTTCCATGGAGAATTTTGTTGGTTAGTTTAATCATGAAGTAAACCCTTCAAAAATTCATACTGTCTTTATTATCGTTGTCTTATCTCTTCTTATTCTGTCTTTGTCACCTCCTCAATTCATATTCTCAACGTATAATGCCTCTTCCTTTCCGTTCCATTTTAGATGTTACCAATTCTACTGTACGCTCTTACAAAGTATTTCGGGGACTCAACTAGAATTAAGGAACCACGATAATGTCATTACCATTGATAAATACTGTATATACACTGTAGATCACTTCAACAAACTCATTGGGTATAACTCCGGAATACATAGCTTAATCGTGAATTAGTTCATTCACAAATATACTTTCTAAATCTCCACGTTAAACGTTTCTTTTTACTTCATTATAGTCATTACGATGTTCCCGCCACCGTTAGTCGTGCAATTTGCCTTCCTCATGCAATTTACTTTCCTCTTCATTTCAGTTATAAACTCTCATTCCTTGTTATTCTATTACATCGCTTCAACTATTCTCTCACCTACGGACATTCCATATTGAAACGAAAGTTTAGAAAATGTGATGTTAGTCAATCATATACGAATACCAATTAGAAATTGTGGTTCACTTCAACAAAACTCGATGAGCCTTATTATTATGATGGATTGATCTACAATTCTAGCTTCCAAGCGACTCGTATTCTACAATTCTAGCTTCCAAGCGACGCGATCTACAATTCTAGCTTCCTAGCCATCCCGGTAGCCTCGCTTCAACTCCTGCCGTCCTGCCGTCCACCCTTCTTTCCTCTTCATTTCCGTTAATTGCCCTCGTTTGTTATGAGCTGTGACCATTCTGCGTCCCCTGTTGACTTTATTGGAATTAAGCAGCTGTTCAAGACGTGTTATATTGGCATAACCTCTCCTAATATTATTTAGGCACCGCAATCACCTTCAAATGAACTCGATAATATTATCTGTGAAATAAATTAATCGTGAATTAGCCCCAAACAGAAATTCTACACTTTCGCGTAAGAATATTCTTATCTCCTTTCAGTCATCCCGCCACTTAGGGCCATCGTCTCGGAATCCTTTCTCTCCCCTTTTCATCCGTTTACTCCTCGCGTCCTTCCTTGTTAGGCTGCTTTGTCGCTTCGGCCGCTGGCCGAGCCCTCGCGTTCTGCCGCCTCGGCGTCCCTCCCGTGCTCCCCGATGAGTTATCCGGCGCGCGGTCGCGGCCGACGCGACGCTCTCGAGGCGGCGTTTTACGGTTTGTTTGCACGAAATGTAAAGTACACAGAAAGGGCTGCAATGGGCGGTTTATGAACCATTCACATTCAAGTGGGGTTTCTTTCGGTGTCGGCGCCGCGGGAGCCCTGCGATTCGTGAGGAGTCGTGTCCGTTGGCTTTTTCGTCTAAATCTGAACCCGAGTGAGAGCGAACAGCGATGAAGTTGATTTTAATTTGAAGCACTCTTTTGAACATTTCTCCCTCTCCAAATGTTGGGTTGTTCTCCTTGTGTGAAGTTATTGCTCATTAAGTTTAGCAATAGCATACTCAGTGTGATGAAGGTTCACTCAAAAGACTGAAATGTAATACAATCAACAACAGAGGTGAATAAGTATCCATGTTCTTCTGGATTTCAGACGTTCTACTTTGTTCTACGTTTTTGCCGCTACTTTACAATTTACAAATAAAATCAGTGTCATTGATGTGTTCCACTTTAATTTCTCAAACACAACAACTTCAATCATTTTTATATTATTTGGACAGGAATACGAGTATGTTCAAGAATTGTAATAAACGCGTATGAACTCACGTTCTAGATTATAAGTAGTATATTTTAAAAAGTTCTTTATTGATTCTGTACACACATAAATAAGTAGAAATAAAATTAATAATGTAAAAAATTGTACTAAATCAATAACTAAATGTTAAAATTGTAATGAAATTGTTAATAGATAATATATTGATTTTTCTGAATTCATTAAAATGAAACTTAAATTGAATGTCCTCGTACAACACGTACTACGAAGTATCTACAAAGTGATGCATAGTATTGGATTTGCAGCAAGACCAAAGTACTGCAGCGTCGATCCACCAACTACGAGCGCAGCAGAAACATCGATAGGGCGAGTTGGTACGACCGCTTGGAGAACTGCAGCAGGCTTTGGATGAGAAAGACATTGAGGGCTGGGAGCCCCCCCCCCCCTCCCCGGGCTTCACCATCGCTCGCAACCCTTCAAGAGAGCTCTTGACTCCGCGTCGGCGCCACAACCCCGCCACTCTGCCCCTCCCCGCCATTCCCACCACCACCGCACCACCAACTCCTTCTACTGCCTCCGTGCTCCTGCTTTCCCGATTTCCGTTTCTCCGATCCCGGTAAGCATCTCAAAGCTTATCCTTGCCTTTTGCTTCCCAGTTCTACTAGCTCTCGCTTCTCTATTTCCCGCCCTCCCGCCTCCCTGCTCTCTCGTCTTCCCGCACTCCCGCCCGCTCGCTCTCCCGCTTTCCTGCACTCCCGCCTTCCCGCTCTCCCTCCTCCCCCTCTCCCTCCTCCCCGCTCTCCCTCTACCCCGCTCTCCCGCTTCCCCGCTCTCCCACCTCCCCGCTCTCCCGCTTCCCCGCTGTCGCGCCTCCCCGTTCTCGCGCCTCTCCGCTCTCCCGCTCCCCGCTCTCCCTCCTCCCCCTCTCCCTCCTCCCCGCTCTCCCTCTACCCCGCTCTCCCGCTTCCCCGCTCTCCCACCTCCCCGCTCTCCCGCTTCCCCGCTGTCGCGCCTCCCCGTTCTCGCGCCTCTCCGCTCTCCCGCCTCCCCCGTTGTCCAGTCACTCCGTTGTCCCGCCTCCTCATTGTCCCCCATTACCGTTGTCCCGCCTCCCCGTTGCAATGTTTTTCGCTCTCAAACTTGCCCGCATCGCTCTCCATCCTTCTTCCCACTCTCCCACCTCCCTCTACTCACATTCCCACTCACCCCCTTCCACGCCCTCAGGTTTCCCACCATCTTCTCCCTTCCTTGCTTCCCCAGATCCACCCTTCACCATCTCCCCTTTCCCTACCCCTTCTCTGCATACTCAGTCCATCCACCTAGTCGACGCTCCTCGTCTACTCCACATGCCCCGCCCCTTCGTCTCACCCCGCAGCCTCCTCGACCGCCCGTCTCCTCCGTTGCCCGCGTCACCCCCGGCGAGACGGCATCCCCTTCCCGGGGCCGCTGAATATTTCACGTAAGTCAAACACAACTCCGCCTGCCCCTTCAGTCGCAGCGCGGGAGACAATGGCGACACGCCCAGACGCCGCAGCCGAGCGCGCCGCGCCGCGCCGCGCCGCGACTTCATTGTGTATATTTAAAACAATTACGAGTTTCCTGGGCGGCGTGGCGCTGTCGTCGCCAGCCGCCGACGAGTATTTGCCGGCGAGAGTTAATACGTTTCTTTCGCTCTCCGCCGCGCTCTCGAGAGACGCCCCCGCCCTTGTCTGCTTTTCATTTACTCCCCGCGCGAAGAATAAGGAGACGCTCTTCCGGGTGGCGTCTGTAGCCGCGGAGGATGCTGGCATTGTGGCATTGGTACTTGTTTCTGAAGGAGGTACTTTCAAATATTGCTGATTCTGTTGTTCGATATTCCGACGAACAGGAGAGGTTTGGTTCTGGGTAAAATAGTGGGGAACAGTCAAGTAACAACCATATTGCGATGAATCTTAGGTATGTGAATGTAGAGTAGTTTCGAATCCAGTCATTAGAATGGAGTATTTTCCATCACCTCAACATCGGGATTTTTTCATGGCTATCTCTCATTATCGGAAATTTTTGGGGGGTGGTAGTTGAAAGGGAATTTACAAGAACCGTTTTTTTGTTTAAAAAAGGTGCATATCCAACAAGATTTTTAAAACTTTGAAAAGTTCCCAAGTGATCTCAGACGCGTTTTAAGGAAGTTAAATTGAAACTACGAATTCATTTGTACGTTTTTGGGGGCTAATGATAAAATAATGCAATTTTTTATCAATTTATCGTATAAATTATTCACGTAAAATGTATTTCGCATCAGTATAGTATGTATTTCATCTCTATAAAAATTAGTCTAACTGAAGAATACCATTTTACAACTTAATTACTTAATTTTAAGAAAGTCTGACTTGCGTAGTCTGAGCACATCTAGCCCGTGGAAATAATTTAAAGCGATCACAAGTAGTAAATTCAATTTGGCAGACATTTGAGGGGCGATAACCGCGACCTGTCCATGAATTTCGTTACGCTCGCTTAGCGCGCCCCGCCCCGGCCCCGCCCCCGCCCGTCGTCCCTCGTTGACTCATGATCTCATAAGAATTCCCGCCGCTCTCCTCCGGTGCCGACTGACAGCTAGAGAGATCGCTAAATGGCCGGAATTTTCGATCAGCGAAGAGGGTGGCGCGTTGGCGGGACGGAAGGAGGGAGGGCGGGGTGGCGGGGGGGGTGAGAGGTCTGTTCTTCTTCCTTCGTCGCTCACCCTGACTGCCGCCGCCGCCACCTCACCCCTCCTCGCCTCCACAAGGGCGGCGCTAAGACAATTTCGATATCGCCCTATCAGCGACTTAT
The DNA here is from genome assembly GCA_011170035.1 of Teleogryllus occipitalis. Lineage (NCBI taxonomy): Eukaryota > Metazoa > Arthropoda > Insecta > Orthoptera > Gryllidae > Teleogryllus > Teleogryllus occipitalis. The sequence continues at coordinate 45,188 of BLKR01001760.1, forward strand.
TGGAGGTTCGCAGGCCGCCCCGCCCGGCCCTGCGCTCGCCCGCGTTCCTTCCGCGGAGGGGTGAGCCGGGGCGGGGGCGGGGCGTGGGCGGGGCCGGGTGATCGATTGTGTTGTTGCGATTCGAGATCGCGTTCCGCCCGTATTACACGCGCCGGCCGATGAAGCGCTGCTGCCCGCGTGGCTTGAGCTGAAGTGAATGGTCCGTGGCAGAGTTGCCACGTAATGTTTTTTTTCTACTCTCATTGTATAATTCTGTCATTCGATGGCTGCAACCCGTTGCATAATGGTTTTCATTACGATTCAGATTTCATTATGATACAGGTTCCTGACCAATCACAAAGATTACAAAGCAATGTTAAACCTAAATTAATCATTGAGAATCGTTCTAGTAAATTTTTGGTTTGATTGTGTTCATTAAAATTACATTTAATGTTATATTATGTTGATTAGTTATAATTTTTTTATCATCAGTATTTTTTATGAGGAATATTATTTAAAATAAATTGGATCGTAATTTTACTTTGATTCTATTTGACTAGCGCATTTGTGCTAGAGGGAAGATTTGATTGACGTTAAGATCAGAACGCAAGTTATTGTGTGTTAATATGTTTCTGCCAAGTGTTTATCCTTTAAAACCAGCTAATTCTTTAGTTTTAAATGTCTAGTGAATCAGAGGAGTTGGCAACTCCAGAAATAAGAGAAAATAGCAAAAATGGTGGCCTATGTATCATTGCCCCAACTTTTGCATTCTCTCGCAGGCGGACTGGTAAACCAAAGGCACTTGCGGCAGGTAGGGTAGCTGTCCGCTAGGTGGCCTAAGCTGATTCCTGCATGTCAACAGCCACGAAACGATCCAATGTAAAAGTTTAACTTATTAAAGTCGTAGAAAAATTACCGTATGAAACTCGATGTAATGGGTATTAATACACTCATGTGAAGTTGACGATACTCGCTCGTACCTCGCTCATATCGGAGTAGCACACTCGTGTAGCTTTCTCGTGTAGCATACTCATGTAGCAATAGCATACCCATCATTACATCATCGTTTCATAATGTACTATGAGGAGACTTCGCATTGCCACAAGGTACTACTACAAGTGGTTCTTTCCGACCATTGCCCTCTAGAATACAACAAACGCGTGATAACGCATTTACTTTTTATGTACGTCTCAATGGATTTATCGAATGACAGAGCAATTTTTCCAGAAGTTTTAATGGCAATTAACTTGACTTAAATCAATATTTTTGCTTAGATAACAAAAAAATTGTTACATTCGACCCAGTCTTTTGAAATTTCTCCCTGTTCAATACCTAGGTCAAGAAGAGTGAATTTTAATTCACTACATTGTAAATGACAGAAGTACTAAAATTCAAAAAGAAATGTCCCTACTTGTATTTGTTCAAAAAATGTCATGTTTGGAAAAGAAGTGCGTTGGTGACAGAGAAGTACAATTACAAAATTCTTTCTCAGAATTTTGTCTACAGGCTTATTAAAATTCGTCGAAGAAAACGAAGTAAAAAACTGCTTTATTTTTAATTGTGTTTTTTAAGTTAACTTGCAATGTGAATTATTACTGGATTACTGGAAAATTATGAATTTGCAACTTATATTCTTCTTAGTAACGTGGCAACATTCTCTTTCGGACATTGGCACATTTACGTATTTCAATAAGCAAGAAAGAGAGGCTTTACAAATACTAATACCGAATTTACTTGAAACCATATTCACTGAGATAGCAGCAATTTGTAAGGAAGTAAAATCAGTCTTATAAATTATCATTGGCCGGGATATCAGGAAAATACCGGTCTTGTAATAAGAAGAGCGAAGTGACTCAGACTTTTAAGAGGCATTAGGGCATCAAAAAGAGCGAGAAGCTATTTGAGTAATTATCGTATTTAAGGGCGAGATTAAGACCATCTCTCAGACACCGCCGTTCGAGGGGACTTGTGAAGTGGTCTCCGAAACGGCGGAGGGAGCCTGAGAGAGGTATTTAGACTACCGCCATACAAGGAGCCCTTAATATACAGAATCTGGTCAGAAAACGCCTCATCCCAGGAGCGGCGTGCATAAAAGAAGCCAGGATAAAGGCAGGAGGAGGCATGTAATAGTGTGATGGAATGAAGGAGTGAGGGAATATCACGGTCATAAAGACAGGGGTCGTCCCCCGTTTTCAAAGAGGTTTGCCCGATACGACGACGACGACGAGGACGAAGGCGATGGCGGTGGCGCGCGAACGTAAAAAGCGCGAGAAGAAAGCAGCGGGAGGGCGAAGGGAACTGGGGGAGAACGGTGTGAGCGAAGGGAGGAGGAGGAGGAGGCGACGGTGGCGGGTGGAAACAAGAAAGAGAGAGAGAGAGAGAAAGCATTCATCATAGTGGCGGAAGCCTTGAGGTCCCCTTCCTTAATAGAACTAAAGCCCACGAAGACTTAACGGGATCTACACGCCTCATTCTACCGCTGAAAGAAGTCGTATTATCCACCATTTCAATCTCAAGGCCTCCCAGAAATCTATTTCCGCCCCCTGAAACTCCGCGGGTCGCGGCTGCAAACGGCTTCTTGGTGTGCGGAATCGCTTAATATGTTTTTCTCTCCGAGATTCGATTTTTATATTGAAGCTGTTCGGTTTCTTTTGCAGCGACTTTCCAATCCGCGGCCCTCACAACCAAGAATGAAGCCTCTATAAAGAAACGATACTCAGGAATAAATAACAAAGATTTGATACGTGAATGAAATTCCAGGTTTTCTCTGGAAGCGATAAAAATGAAATATGATTTTAAGAGTGTTTCCTTCATTGTTAGAAAATAAAAGTGGAATTTTTATGAAGATTCGTCAAGATTTGGAAATTTTACTTATTGCAGTGCATCACGAAATATTTCTTGATTCACGTACCCATGATGGACAAAAAAAATGTACCCATAAAATTGCATAATATTTGTATCTACATCTTTATTGCCTGTATGTACTAATGATCGAAAATTTCAAAAAACCAAAAAGCTGATAGTGTATATTCAATTACAAAATCTTCATTAAACATATTTTCCTTTTATTAATTTAAACGTGACAACATTTGCACAAGAGATTAATTTGTTATTTATTTTAGTTAGAAAAGACGCAGGTCCAAAACCGTACCGTTACCTTTCATGGAATGTTTTATTGGATCAAAAACCTTATTCTTCTGTCATTCCATTACTTGTATCTCCAATTACGAGTTTGGCAGTTATGAGTAGAGGCAGCAGTCGTGTGACTTGTTTGTTGTTCTACCTTTCGCGTTGTGAGCCCCGAATGAACTCCGCGCGACCCAGACGTGCCGGAGGTCGAGCCCTGCCACGTGTTCGCGCCCTCCAGGGCACAAGGGCTCCGCCACCCTTCGCGCCGCGTCTGACAGCCGCTCGGAGACGGCAATTTATGGCTGAGAGGCACCCTTTCGTACCACAGACGCCGCCGCCAGCGCCACCGCTGCGACCGCCATCTCCAATGCCTTGGCCTCTCAGCCCCTCCCCACCCCACCCCACCCCCGCCGCCACCTCTAACTAAATGAACCGCGCCGCGGCGTGCAAACCGCCGCCGCCCACGCCACCACCTCGGCCGCCGCAACCGCCACCGCTGCCGCTTTCTCTGTGCCACACCCCCGGCACTCCCTCCTTGATTCCGCTGCCAGCTTTACCTCCACTACCGTCTTCGTCCTCGCCACCATTGTTGCCTCCTCAGCTCTCGTTTCCTCTGTACAATTCGCAAGCTTCGCCCCCGCCCATCCCCTACCACCATCTTGACTGTCCCTCCTCACGACTTCGGCCCCCTGCCACCGCCGCTCGGCCCACCCACTGGCATATCCTTATTATCACTACTGTTTGATCGCTACTGCCTGCAGTCACTATCACTGCTGTGTCAGAACCCCTACACCATCCAAACAACGCCCTCCCCGATACCACCATCACCACCACTCCAACCACCATCACTCCCGTCGCTGCTGCCGCCACCTCCACTACCAAAACTACCGCGGCCCTTGCCTTTTCGGCTACCAAATTCACGGCCACGTCCATCCACCACCTTCTTCAACATTGCCCACACTACCACCGCTACCGTCGCCACCGCCTCCGTTGCCACAGCTTCCTCTCCCACTGTCGACGCCTCTCGACCGCTTCCGGGCGCCCTCACCGCAGCATCTACCAGTTTAATTCCTATCGATTCTTATAATCGATGGAGAGCCTTAACGCAAATGAGTTCTCCTCCTACAAAGAGGAGGACGACTGCTCCTCTTCTCTCGCTCTCCCCGCTGCCCGTCTTCTGTCGCTTCCCATTTTTTCGCTCTCCTCCCGGTGGAAGTGAAGACGAAAAGGGGAAGCGCTGCGAGGCCCTTGTTGGTCTTTAGCAGATCCACCTCTTTTTGCGCGCGCCGGCTCTTTAGCGATGCTTTCGGGGCAGGGGGCGGGCGGCAAATATACGAATTTTAAAGAGGGCTTGTCTTTTTACGCAAGTGTTCACTTGTAATTGCTGGCAAACGAGTGCTTCTGCCGTCGACGGCGGAGGTCTTGGAGGTGGCGTGGCGCGGCGGAGCCTCGGGCTGCGCGTTGAGTGCTGAGCGCTGAGCCAGCGCCAGCCGCGGCCTCATTTCATTTAGGCTGCGCAACCCCGGGACCAGAGCGGCCATGGTGCCGACGCGACGGACCTGGCAGCGATGACGAAGACGATAGTGGTGATGGTGGTTGTGTTAGCGATCGTGGTGGCGGAAAAATGGTGATGGTGGTGGTGATCGATGATGATGGTGGTGGTGGAAGTGGTGCTGGGGATCGGTGTCGGTGGTAGTGGTAGGGGTGGTGATCGGTGATGGTGGTGGTAGAAGTGATGATCGGTGATGGTGGTGGTGATGGGGATTGGTGTTGGTGATAGTGGTGGGGGTAGTAGTCGGTGTCGTTGGTGGGGGTGGTGGAGGTAGGGGTCGGTGACGTTGGTGGTGGGGATTTGTGTCGGTGGTAGAGGTGGTGATTGGTGATGGTGATGGTGGAAGTGGTAATCGGTGACGGTGGTGGTGATGGGGATCAGTGTAAATGATGGTGGTGGGGATGGGGGTAATCAGGTTGGTGGTGGTGGAAGTGGGGATTGGTGACGGTGGTGGTGATGGGGATCGGTGTCGGTAGTAGTGGTGGGGGTCGTGGTGGTTGGTGTCGGTGATCATGGTGGAAGTCGTGATCGGTGACGGTGGTGGTGATGGAGATCGGTGTCAATGGTGGGGGTGGTGATCGTTGATGGTGGGGGTGGGGATGGAAGTGTTGATTGGTGACGGTGGTGGTGATGGGGATCGGTGTCGATGTTGGTGGTGGAGGTGGTGATTGGTAATGGTGGGGTGGTAGAAGTGGTGATTGGTGACGGTGGTGGTGATGGGGATAGGTGTCGGTGGTAGTGGTGGGGGTGGTGGTCGGTGTCGGTGACGTTGGTGGTGGTGACGGTGGTGGTGTGGATGATGTGGAGGAATCGTGGTGTATGGGTGTCGTGGTGGTGTTGCCGGCGGCGGCGTAAGACCCAACGAGAGCGAACGTTGTGTGAAGAGCTGGAGATGGAGGGGCAGTTGTGACGGCAGTGGAGGCAGCAGCGGCTATTTCGTACCAAGCTCTCCGCGCGGAAATAAAGCATAGCACTCGCTCGGGGCGTATCTCAAAGCTGGTAGATGAAATGGATGTTCATTTGGTTAATTCAGCGGGGCTATCTGCTGCTGACGCGATGCAATGAGTTTTCACAAACAAAAAATCTGGTTTACGTTACCTTCGCGTCGAACACCAATGTTTGAATTCAGAATTTTCAACTGATGCAAGTAAAAATATAATTAAGTGACATTTTGCAACAATTAAGAAAACATAACCTTAGCATAACAATCACGGAACCGAAAAAAGAGATTATAAAATCATCACGCGTGGTACTCAGTTGGTTTTCTTTAACTCACGAGTGTTTACACAAGCGAAAATGTTTTCTTACAATCATATTGGATACAAAGTGCTTTGCGAATACAATTTGTACTCCTATTTATGCAGAAAAACATTCCACATTACTTTACGGTTTGTTGTGTCATATTTAAAAGTAAGGAAGTTGAATAAATATAATTTAATATTGATTTTTGAAATGAACAAAGCAGTGATGCGTTTTGGAAGTAATGATTGTTGTAAAACAAAATATGACAGATGGTAAATACAAATGTACGTTTTGATATATATATATATATATATATATATATATATATATATATATATATATATATATTAGACAGCAGTCTTTACGATATAATCGCAATATGTTATAGAGAATATATCGACTATTTTTCTCACATAATTATAAAAACGTGTCTGATGATTTGGAGAAATAACTGGTGAGCTAGCATTGAAAACAGTACGCTTTTTGATGATTTGACAGAAAATCGCCAGTTACAATCAGTTCGTTCCCTACTGTAAATATAGGAATTTATTCCGTGTTCACAATCGCATTCGTTTTCACATTAACCGCTTTGTTACGTTCGTTTGCTCGTTTACCGCTCTGTTACTCTTGCAATGAAAAAAGAAGTTCGTCTTTCGATTTGCGAAGCGCGACCCCGGGGAGTCTCCTCCGTTGATCACTTCGCAGCGAAGGCTGGCTATTCATGCGTGCTCGACTTTCCCTCTCTCTACGCAGCGCTCACCTTTAAAACAACAGAACATCGCGGCGCGTCGGACGCAAGGTGCACTGCGCACCCTAATTTGCATGCCTATTGATGCGGCGCTCGCCCCCTCCTCTTCCCCTTCTCCCGCTTTCTCCCTGCCTCTCTCCTTCCTACTTCCAGTCCGCCATCCTCCTGCCCTTGCCACGTGGTCCGCCATAAATTCATGTGCATAAAACTCGACCGTAAAAATAACATAACAGGCGTCGCACGACTATACAGCGGCGCCGATGCCCCTCGAAGCTGCCAACAGAGGCCCGCAAAAAATCCCGATGAGGCAAGAACTTAATCAGCAATGCAGATATTGGAGTGAAACCTATTGGTTCGTGGTTCGGCCTCTGCCGGGGCCCTCACTCCCTAAAATCATACATGGATTTGTGCCGTAATACCCGATGGCGTGTTTTTTATTGCTTTGTGTGAATTACAATAAAACGTTTGCAGTGAAGCGCCAGCAGACTGCGCGCGCGTGCAAGCTGCGATTCGCCGCTGTTTGCAAAATGTAATGCGCTGTTGCTCTTTATTAAATGTTTTGTTCTTTGATCGTATGTAGGAGCGGAAAATTTCCAAGAGTTCGTTAAAAGTTTGACTTACGGAACAAGTCAAATGTTTTGCCCTTTGTTTTCATTGACTGTATAATACACATTTATGATGATAATAAAATATTTTTGTTTTAATTAATGAACGTAAATTTATTTCTCCACGAGCTAATATGCTCGAAATCGTGAATTTGATGAATGTTCATTGTTCATTAACACATTGCCTCAAATAATTTTTTTTTAAATATCATTTTTTCGATTTAATACAGTTTTTTTCTACTCGTTTTTTGTACGGATTGGTAAATTTTTGGTAACTTTTTACACGACTTAAAAAGTGGTGATTACTTGAAACACAAAAAATAAGTTTAATTTTGTTCTAAACAAAAATGAGTAAAAATAATATAAGTTTATTCAAGGGGTATAAATGAAAATTGTCTTTAAGAAACAAGTGAAGAAAATTGTAATGAAGTGTTTTCGTTTGTTGTTGTTTTTTTTGTATAAAATTGTGCGATGTGAAAACCATGCTCCAACTTTTCAAAGAAAAGTGTTTTCCATAATTTAGTAGAATTTTCGTTAAAACCTTTTATGCATGGTTTGTGTCACGAATCCTGCTCAAAAATCGATGATTTCGGCGTGTCCTCTGCAGCAGAGGCGTTCAATTGTTTGCGCGCCTGCGGTCCCATGTTCCGCCGCCAGGGGCGCTCGTGTCGTGGGCCTAAACGACTGTCACAACCGGGCCGAATCTGCGTCCGTTAGGTGGCGCGGCGCGGGGGCGGGGGTGGGGGTCGGGACAGCGGGAGCGGCGGGGACGAGAGGGGGAACGAGGTGATAAATCTCCGCTCGTTTGTCCCCGGCATATCTGCATGTGACGCCTAATTCCTACTTGTTACCCGTGGCTCCGGGCCGCGACCAGATTTATAGGATACGTCCATTATTCCTTACCCAGTGGGCTGGCCTGCCTTTTCGGGAGCTCGTTTAGGCCTTTCTTTCCCATGACATATAAATGACGTTCAACAACTGCCTTCCTTTTCTTGGCTCTTTATCGCCCTCTTTCTATTCGCATCAGAAAACGAACGGGATTAATTATATTGTCAATCAGCTAGTACGCTTACCAAAGCGAGACATATATACATATCGTTTCAGATACTGGTTTGTCAAGAACTATTGTTGCTTCAGTTCTTATTAAAAATTGGAAATATTTTCATTGAAGAAGCCATGCACAAACGGTGAACTGTTGACTGATTGTTTAATGATTCTGGACGCGTCAACTGAGAAGGTCATTTGTTCCGTAAGTGTAGTGCATGTCGCTGAAGTTGGCGATAACCTTTCTCCTCTGGCTGGTGAGATCCAGCGCAGACGTACAGATCGGCTAGCGGGGTTTCCCTAACAAGCCATGTCCCGCCAGAGGGGCATTGCCCCAACTGGGACAAGCTCTGTACTCCCAACTGGTCTCCCAACATGCGTGGTAGTGCATGTAAGTGTAAGTGTGTGTAAGTAAGCGATGAGGAGAAGAATTAAAGATCATGCGAGGTCCGTGGGCCGTGTATTAGGGACTGCTCCGGCATTCGCCTGGTGTTGATGGGAGAAACACCAAAAATCTACCGATCAGAGCAGCCGGCCGCTAGAATTCTTCTTCAGAGAGTGCCTGAATTCGACCTAGGGTCGAAAATTCGGCCACCGTTGGGACTCAAACCCTAGGACTTCTCGGTCAAAGGAACTGCGATTACTTCTGTTAATACGTACTCTGAGCCACCTAAGCCGGTCGATGAGCTGTTGTTTTGAAATGTATTAATTTAATGTAATGGTGTAATCAAGAACTTGAAAGGTAAGAAAAGATTTTCGAGATTATTTTGTGTTGAATGTACAAGTATAAATTAACACATCTTTAAATCGTTATTTTGAAACTTCCCAAGTGTTACACATTTGTTCTTTTGATTCTTACGATCGAATTTTTCACTCTCTACATTTAATGTAGGAACATTCACCTGACCACTGCAGGTCTAGGCTCGGACGAATGGATGTGGCTCTCTAGAATGTAGGCAATTTAAGACTTAATTGCCAATCACCAATGCATCTCAAGTTCTCATCTTTCCTCCTCCTCCTCCTTCTTCTTCTTCTTCTTCTTCTTCAGCAGTCGATATTATTGCCTCGTGTATCTTATCCATGTATGGAAGTGGTAATTCTAAATGTCGCATTGCAAATATAAATGTAACTTCATTATCTGTGCACGGCTTCTAGAATTCAGTGGGAAATACAGTTATTCAAATTATTGTTTCCATGTTGTCGGCAGGAAGTATTATTCCTTGACGAAGGACTTCATGGATAAGAGCCCAAAATTTATTGTTTATTTATTCTTGAAAATAGATTTTATTACATGGGAGCTGTTTTTTTAATTCATTCATTCATTGAAAATTTAAGTAGTATATGAATTAGTGTAGAGATCACAGAATTTTGAAAATGTGCACGGAATTCCCTTCTTCCCATAACACGTGATACGCAATTTTAACTGTTTTTTGACGTAAAATAAATAAAAAAATAAACATCATTGTATATTCTGGTATTAGTTCAGTTATGGACTTGATGGTATTATTATTATTATTATTATTATTATTATTATTATTATTATTATTATTATTATTATTATTATTATTATTATTATTGGTTAAGTTATTAGATTCATCATAGAGTATATTCACAGCTGCACTTCAGATGATGTGAAGACAATTTTTTTATGATCTAGGCAGACATTAACTGACCGAAATTGTAATTCAGTATTCTGTTCCTAGAATAAGTGATTTTGTTATTTCATGTACACTCTTTAAATTATTGTAACAGTAAGTATTTCTAGTAGTCCGTAAAACCATATTATGCAAGCATTAATTTTTTTTCGGAATGAAATGCTTATGCCTTTTGAAATATGGTGCTTTACGCGAATTTACAATATTGGGTTAAAGAAATACTACATAGATACAATACTTGTAGATCAGAATATTATCATAATGACGCATATTTCTCAAGCAGGGAAAGCTTAACAAAGATAATCAACTTCTCTCCGCATAAATGACTCCATATATTTCTTAACATCGGTTCAAAATGATATTGCAGTACAAAATATCATTGCCATTATTTTGCATTTAAGTAATAATGAGAACAAGTTTTTCGAGTCACATATTACTTGTTCTGGTTACCACCACATTCTAAATCACTCAAACAGTATGAAAAAAAAATATAGTTTTGGACCGACACATCGTCATTTGTGATGACCGAACATCACAAGGCTGTACTGAATCATCATGAAAACCGTTCTCTCAGTCACGAGATGAAATCAAGGAACATTTTTTCTCTTCCCTGCACATTTCTTTTCACCACTTGCCCATCATAATCAACAAGAACCTCATCACTTCCACAAAGTATGAGGTAGAATTTAGCCAGTGTGTCTTGTAGTCTCCCCACCCGATGCCGACACCAGATACTAAAGCCTGCTCTTCGTCATCGCGTCCGAGCAGCCAAATGAATAATAGAGTCGTCTGGCGCGCGAAGGGTCGCAGGCGTGGGTGATGTCCGGGACGGGGGGGGCTGAGGTCACCCCAGCGCGCGCCCTCGGCGTCGCGTCGCTCCGAAAAACAATCGCCATTGATCACCGCAGCCGCTGGCAATCGCGCGGGGTTCAAAACGGCGCTAGGAAATTTGTTCGGCCGAGGAGTTGCGTGCGCTCGGCTTCGATTTTTCGCCGCGGCGGCGACGGCAGCGGCGGCGGCGCCGCACAGTGAACCGAAATCAAACCAAACCAACGCGGTGTTTGATGTTTTTTAATGTTCCTAAACATTCTGTTGAAAATTTCAATAATAATAATAATAATAATAATAATAATAATAATAATATTAATAATAATAATAATAATAATAATAATAATAATAATAATAATAATAATAATAATAATAATAATAAAACAGCATGTAATCAGTACGACTCATTGTTAGAGGCGCAAAAAGAATTTTGTTGTTTTTGGTTTGTGTTTAAGGCTGGGTGTGGATATGGATATGGATGTTGGGGGCGGATGCTATATTTAAAGATGATTCCTCTTAAAGAATTTGATTCCTAAGTTTCATATCTTAAGCATCAAGAGACAAAACGAACATGTATGCTGAATTAAAAATCATTGTATTTGCTGATTCATTCTTATTCTTAACGTATTCAAGTGATGCTTTAAATGACTGGTGCTATTCTAGAAAAATAGTATGAACCGCATATGTGCATCTGCCTCCGACTTCGTCCCATGACCCCTATTCCTTGTCTAGGATGCGCGACTTCTCAGTGGAATCAACACTTTTCATTGCTTTAATTTTTTTGGTACATAATTCCTAGAAAAGGCTTAATACCCTGATAATATTTTAAAAAAAGTTAAATAAAGTAAAATACAAAATGCTTGAGTTTGTCGTCATTTCCTGAGTATCAATTGAAATGAAGTCTAAAAGTGAATTATTTTATCTCTCATATTTACATGAACTATGAAACCCAACTATCGATTTCCGCCGCAATCATATCCTGGGTAACAACACGCACAAAACTTTTGCAGAAAAAAATAAAAATAGTATAAATGATATTATACATGACTTGACCACCGGACCTCAGGGCAAGAAAGAAATAATGTTCAAACTTTCCTTTTTTCGAATATCTTAAAACAAACATGTTGATCGACATATTTTGTAGATTTCATTTTTATAAATTAAGTCAAATTATTTTGTTTCAAATAATACAAAACGTTAGTGTGAAAGGAGTTACTTCTTCCAATTGCATAAATTAAATTAGTGAATTAAAGGTACAATTTCAAATGGTTCGAGTCTTCATTTCTGAACGCTTGGACAAAGAACCTTTAACAAAATGTTTCTCCACTAGTTATCCTAAAATGTATGCCATGCGATGCTGATGCAACGTTTTTTCCTCCATGCACCTTTCGGCCAATTCGGGCCCAACGTGCGGTGCCGGGCGGAAGGTCAGGTGGCGAGGCGGGGCGACTGCGGGTGCCTTGTGCCCTCCTGCAGGTTCCTCATCTTAGCCAGGTATCATCCCCTCTCGCCAGGCGCCGATCGAAGCGCCACTAGCGCCGCCCCCACTCCCCCTGCCCCCCCGCTCCCGTCATTCCCACCGTCCCTGCAGACCCTTTCGCGCCCCGGCCCGCGCCCACGCCCCCGCCCCCACCCCCGCCCGCGCTCCCGCCTACGCTCTCGCCCGCGCCGCTGCCTGCGCCCTCAACCCCGCCTTCGCTTGCGCCCCCATCCACGCCCCCGCCTGCGCCCCGCCCACGCTCCCGCCTACGCCCCCGCCTACGCCCTCGTCCGTGCCCCTGCCTGCGCCCCCTCCTACGCCCTCGCCCGCGCCTCCACTTGCGCCCTCGTCCTCACCCCCGCCCCCGCCCGCGAACCTGCCCCGGCCCAGCCCGCGCCCCCGCCCCAATCCTCGCCCCACCCCCGCCCCTGCCCGCGCCACCACCCAGCCCCTGCCCGCGCCCCTCCCCGGCCTGTGCCCCCGCCTGCGATCCCGCCCGCGCTTCCAGCCCCGCCCGCGTCCCCGCCCGCTTCTCCGCCCGCGCTCCCCCCCCCCGCGCCCTCGCTCGCACCCCCGACGCCCCCGCCAACGCTGCGCGTGTCTTACCCGGCCTCCTCCGCGCCCACGCTCCCCTCGGCCCACCGAAGCCACACGCCATTGCGTCGTAAAATTGGGGCCCGCCTGTTTGTTTCCGTAATGCTCGGCGCGGGAGAAGGCGCTGGGTCAAACCTCGCCTTTCCACCTACTCGAACATTTCGACTCCCCGAAAACGTCTCCGCCAGAGATATTTTAGCAGTTCGAGAGGTTGCTCTTGGAGGCGTTTCGGATTGGAGGCACAGCAGCTTCGCGATCAAGGAACAAAATAAGCGGATGGATGGATAACAGTTCATTAACGTTTTGAAATGTCTAAGTTTTACAAATTGCGAAAAGAATAATATATGTCTGAAAAAAGATTTGGGTTGTTCTTTTGTCTCTAATTTCATTACATACTTGTAGAATCGATACGGATCTTTGCAACTATCAATTTTGTACGTAGAACATAGATCAGAAAAATAATTATTTAGCACTCGAAGCTGGCGAATTAATTATTTTGGCAAAGAAGTTACTTTTATTTTAACCAAAGTAAAATATCACTAAAAATTACACAATGTATTATAATTATAAAGTTTTTTGAAGTTTTTAATTGGTTAAATTTGTATGCATAAATATTGCATTATTATAAATTAATTGATAATAAAAAAGTTAATCGACAGGAGTATCGCAATTGAATATTATAGAAATGAAAATAATGGTGTTAAAACAAATCAGTTCACAACAATTCTACATTACTACAATACTACATTCAATCTCGAAGATATTTCATGGAATATGCTAAACCATCTTTCTTATGAGTGCTGAATGGAAGTGCATTACTTTGCACTTTCATACGAGTACATAAACATAAATATGGTGATGACATGAAGATCTAACGTCAACAGTAGAAGAATTCCGCTTTGTAAACAAAAAGAATTCGTGCTGAAATAATGTTTACAGGTTCAAAAGCTTTCGTAAACAGACATTATTGACTAAATGCGAGGATAACAGTGTTGAAATGTTTGTTTAACGCGACATTGAATTCTTTAATCACTCTGTTTCTTTATCGGATAGACGTCTCGTAATGTTTTCGAGAGCTGTTCCCTCAAGTACTTGACTTTCCTGAAGTACTAAAGTTTCGGGAACTGTTAAATGATGTTAGCCTCTAACGTCAATCTCATTAAACGTGTTCAATTGGTTTTGTGGATGTAATAAAAATAATCAATATTTTCAATAATTATGCAAGTTAATAAATATCTTAAAACATCTTATTAGTAAAACAAATTGTTTTGTTAAACGGTTTTTGGTTATCTCAACCTAATTTTGAGACCTTAACACGGTTTTCATTTCTGTCATGATCTGTAGTTCTCTGTTAAGAAATATTATGTATGAAAGATCAAACGTAGCATACAAAATCTTGTTTCTTAGTCTTGTGAATTACAAATATTTAATGATACGATGAAAATGTAACAAAATATAGCATCGTTAACTTGTCTAATAGCCGGTCCTATTGCCCCTACTAACATAGAATATGTAAAATAGATTTGAATGTTTTTGGTACTTTTCGTTTAAAACTTAATACCTAATTTCTCCTACTATTGCATGAATGTAGTTCCTGTTTTTGATGATTGATAGAGTGGGAATCAGACAGTGCGACTAGCCTGATGACCTGGCAGCGGGTCCAAGGGTTCTCGCTACCGTGGATTGGGTAAAAATGGAAAGGTTCACTGATTTAGTTCATTTCATTTAAAATGTTGCATTTATTTAATCCCTTCGTAAGTCAAATTTCATCATTTCGTAAATATTATGAAGCAGGATTTATTTATTGATTAATTAGTGATTCTGGGCGCTTCAAATGCAAAAGACCTTAAGTGTAGTGTATGTTAATCGCTGAAAGTGGCAGCGAACTTCCCTCGCTGCCTGGTGAAATCCGGCGTCGGCCGACCTACTTGTCATCTAGCGAGATTTTCCCTAACCAGATATCTCCCACCAGTGGGGCTGCCCCCCGCTGGGACAAGCTCTAAGCTCCCGAGCGGTCTCCCGACGTATGTGATAGTGTAGTGCATATAAGTTATTCTGTAAGTGTGTGTATGTAAGTAAGAGGTTCGTATAGGATAAGGATGAGGAACGATCACGCGCGTTCTGTGGATTGTTTGTTACGCTGTTTCGGCATCCGCCTGATATTGATCGGAGAAACCACGGAAAACTACCGATCAGAGCAGCCGGCCGCTAGAATTCTCCTCCAGACAACGACAGAACTCGACTTAGCTATTTAGCTACTGTAGAAAATCCTACTACCGTCGGGACTCGAACCTAGGATCCCCCGTTAAAAGGCACTGCAGTGACATCAGTTGATGCCCTGAACCTGTTATGAAGTATGAGATGTATTGTGGTAAATGAGAACCGGTATAAGGTCTTTCATAGTGCCACCAATCCCATAGGGCTGTTCACGCGAGGCGGGCACCGTGTAACTCAAATGCCCGCGCGATGGCCGCCGAAGCTGGGACGCCACCTAGTGGAGGAGTTCCGCGCTGACGCAGCTGACAGATGCCAAGGAATAAACACTGACCGTTGGTTGTGGTGGCGAGTGCGGATGCTTCGGAAGGGATGCATTCGGCCTGGCGTGGGAGATCGTGACGCATGTGAGTACGAAACAAGGGACACTAGGAGCTGACCTTGACGGCGATCACACGTGGGTAACGAAACAGTTGGATCGAGCGAGGAGTGGCCTGTTGAAGCTCGGGAGCCGGTTTCAGGAATGATGAGCTGCCGGTGAGGTTATGTTTCGCCACCCCGCCACGCTATAAGGAAGTAAGTGACAACCCGAATTACAATACAACTAGCAGTAAAATGGTACAAAAAATAATAAGAACTTGAACATTCTTTGAACTTATTAGATAAATAGAGAGAGAGAACTTCATATTTTCATTCAGACGTCAGCTTCCCCAAAGTAACATGATCGATTGCGAATTGTTTTTGCAGTGAATCATGAATGTGAGTCTGAATGTTCTAAGTTTTTATAATATAGGTTTTTTCATTGGTTTTTGATTTAGAAGTTTATAAGTATAAACTTTGGACTATTGAGAGTATTTAGTTTTTCATGAGAGTGAGGGACTGGTTACAACTCACCTTGTCGTTGCTGTCATAGAATCCGTAGTATAATTAAATTTTTTGAGGGCTTATAGGAGTAAATTAACCTGATTATCTCACATTGCAAGATGTAGCCGTGTTTTTTTTATAATTATGTTTAGTTTGAAGGAAGAGGACTTGCCATTTCATTGTGTTGTTCTCCAAAATTTCACTTAAAGAGCCCCGAACCCATTCAATATCGCTATTTACGCTCGCCTTCTCTTCAAACATTTTGCTACTTTCTAGAACACATGATACTACAAAATGAGGAAGGTCACAATAGGGAGAGGGAAGATTTGTAGTGCTAAAGCGGAAAGTGACGATTTTTGGACAAAATTTCATATTGTTGGGCTCTGATATCGAAAAAGTGGATAAATCATACAATCATAAAATCCAGCAAAAAATGTATTGAATTACTTCCTCTAAAATGTTGTCTAGTGAGATTCCACGGTTTTCACTAAAATAGTCGTACAGAACTGTTGTTTATTTTCAAAGTTTATTTAGGGTCAGAAATCAAAGTGTCAAGATGATTTAAAGGCGGGAAAAATGGTTAATAGAGTTTTCATTTTTTTAACTACTCAGCACTTTAAAAAATGTAAAAAAAATCACAACTGTGTTTTTTTGACTGTCAAAGTAGTTTTGAATATTTTAGAGCCCATTTCAGCGTTCTAAGATACAGTAAAACTTTTTTTAAATTTTTACCAAAATGTATTTTCTCCATTTGAATCTGGACCTGAGAAAATCTCCACTGGGCTCCACATGTCGGGAGACCAGTCGAGCGCTTAGATCTTGTTCCGATTGGGACGGGGACACGCTGGGAGAAATACCTGGAGGAGGAATTCCACGCAAATTGACGTCTCATCATCTAGTTGGGAGTCTCACCATTCAGGGGGGAACATCGCCACCTCCCGGAAAAACATTTTTTTTTGATAGTATAAATTATTTTCTTATTTTTCGTATTTTCAAGCAGATACGTGTTAAGTTCACAAAAAAATAAAATTGAATAAACACATTTTTGGCAGTAGAGGGGTGTGGGTGGTAAGTCAGGGGCTAAGAAACCTCTATTTTCCAAACTTTTATTTTGATGTCGGAGTTATAGTGTAACTACTCAAATGTCAATTGGATTTAGGGAACTATTTACCATCTTATCCGGAGGTACCTTTTACAGAAAATGATTGTAATATATTGTTAAATACATTGAGAATAAGTTTTTATAGAATACAATTTTCCTTCAATTTTATTGCAGTTTATTTCTGAGTGCACCATTGGCCGAACCTCCATTGGAAGGTGATAGACCACACACAGACTACGAACTATTATTCCCTTAATCACATACACGCACACACACACGCGCACACACACACACACGCGCACACACACACACACGCGCACACACACACACACGCGCACACACACACACACGCGCGCACACACACACACGCACACGCACACACACACACACACACACACACACACACACTGAGATGCTCTGGACGATCCCACATGTCGGGAGACCAGTTGAGCGCTTAGATCTTGTTCCGATTGGGACGGCGACACGCTGGGAGAAGTACCTGGAGAAGGAATTCCACGCAAGTTGACGTCTCATTATCTAGTTGGGAGTCTCACCATCCAGGGGGGGGGGACACCGCCACCTCCCGGAATAAAACATTCACTACGCTCTTTATTACACTAACGGGACTAATGGCCATAGCCGTTGACGTGCCTGGAAGCATCAATCAATCAATGAATCAATCAGTCAGTCAGTCAGTCAGTCAGTCAATCAATGAACCACTTGTGCTTACACTTGACCTCTTTCAATAAACAATAAACGTACCTGTAATGCCCAAAGAATTGGCGGGAAAACTACAACTGAAGGCAACACGGTTTGTATACGAATCAGTCTGATTCTGGAATAAATATGAGTTTTGAGTGAAATTGATCTTGTCATATATCCCGCCAATCCTTAGGTCATAGCAGTACTCTTCAATATGCCGACCTGCGTAGGATTCATGGATACGGCAGCTACCACTACGAACAGAGCGAAAGACTGTGGATATGAATCTTGCGCGTGTCGTGGATATGTTCAAATTGTAATAATAATAATAATAATAATAATAATAATAATAATAATAATAATAATAATAATAATAATAATAATAATAATAATAATAATAATAATAATAATGCAATAATTAGTAAGAAAAATGAGAAGATTAAGAACAGGCATCTGTTGCAATGATGGAAGACGAAGATCAGGCGAGTGTTGGCTGATCATCAGGAGAGGGTTATTCACAGACTTTTGTTTCTATGCAAGCTAAAACGTAATATTAACAATTTTCGCCTTGCGGTAGTCGTCTAAGGGACTCGTAAGTCCTTTCATCACACACTCGCTTCTCAGATTGAAGACACAAACTGCGATCGGAACAGCGCGGCGGGCCGTTGGCTACTGGCCTCTTGCAGGGCGTCTTCCAGAAGGGTGGGGCGCGACCCTCGAGCCATCGGCCGCCGCCGCCGCCAGCGCCCGCAAGGCCTCCGTTACACCTCCCCACGGTTTACCCAGCCGTGTAGGCCGGATCATGTTCGCGTGTTGTGCAAACGTGTAATGCATTTATAATGCACGAGGCGTGCGTGGTGGCCGGCGGCGACGGAGGGGAAGGGGACGGGACGGGGAGGCCGGAGCGGTCAAGGAGGGTGTGAGGGGGGGGGCAAGCGGGGATGGATGGGGTTGAGGGCCGCAGGCGTCTGACAAGCTCCGGAGAAAGCGCGTAGCTACACCTCGCCTGAATACCGCATCATCTCGTTATTTCCAGGAGTCGGAGCGGAATAATCTGCAGCGTTGAGCTGCCTTCTTTTACAATTAGTTTTCTCGTCTGTATCGCTTTATACTAATGGTCACGCAAGTACGAGTAATCATTCTTTGCGCTCGACCTCCATTTCCATTGTATAATTTCCTGTTAAAAGGTACCCCATTTGTTTCGAGTTTCGTGTTATCAGTACTTCGTATCGACGAGTCGTTTAAAACTCCTTCTGAGGGCTATTTCTATGCTGCATAAGTAAGGGCGCAAATTACTTCTATTTAATTGAAAGCTCTGTGAAACTAATTTCCTGTATTGAGATCATCCACGTCGCCTTATTTCACATTCTACTTTTCAGTGACTATTACAAAGAGATGTAAATAATGTAATTCTGTAGTGCGATCTAAGTAGTCTGTGTAGCCTACCTTACAGTCAATAGTCGCCGGAGAAAAGAATAAACGTAGAAAGTTTGTTTATTTTCATCGTACAAGACATATTTAGCATTCAGTATAGGAATGTCACCTATATAAATGCAATATTGATATTGTGAAGTTAGGAGCACTGATACAATAAAATGATTTATAATCGCCAGTATTATTTTCTTTTAATTATTTCTTCTATCGTGTTCCATTGTATTGGCCAAAATGTGAATTAATTTGTTGCGTTGTTGTTGATGCAATGCGTCTCTTAACCCTTGTTGGGTGTCGAGTGCTTTCTTCTGGAGTAATGCTCCGTTACTGAGTAATTACTATCATTACGGTTACTGATTGATTAGGCACTATATTTATCAAGTCTCGTCACATCGCAATCAGTCAGTGCCTTTTATCCCTTCGGCCAGGGGCTCGACGCCGTTAGATCCCGGGGTTCCTAGCCGGTCACCCAACCACGAACCCGCGAGTCTGGAATTCGCTTAAACTTCGTGACTTCACGGAGCGTAGTAAATGAATTCGGCTAGCGCCTGCAGCAATTACTTTAATGATAATCATTAATTATTTAATGAAAGTAATAGCTGGATTGAACATTCACAAAAATTCTGGTTTTCGTGTCAAAGGAAACAATCAAACTTGAACTCAAAATTGCCTTATGGCTCTGACTTATCCTTTCCTACAGCAATCTGGTGACCTCCGTGTTTCCGTCCACCGGTAATGTGTATGATTAGGCCAAAGGGTGAGGATAATACGCTATCATTTCTCTGTGGTGAGACCGGTTCCAGATCACCATTTCGAGCAAGCGAGAGGCCATTAGAGGTCTCGGTCAGCGGGTGGGAAACAAATGCTTTCCCGGTATTCATCCAGAACATTCAAACAAAGACTCCAAAAATTATTTTATTTTTAACTTCAATGACGTATTTTTGATGGTTTTAGTGTATCTATAGAAGTGATCGATTCATCTAGACTAAGAAAATTGATTGACATTCATTTTAGCACAATATATTCATAATATTCTGGAAGATTCTAAGAAACAAATGTGTTATATGGGCTTTCATGGCGCTTACATGGGTGACAAGACCGAATTACTTTACTCGCTCCGGCATAGCATGAAACGAAACGAATTCCTTCATTGACGTCAATACAAACTAATTTTGAAACACATTTTTAAAAAATAATTTCTGCCGATTCTTTTTCACATAACTCCTACGCCCGAGAATGAACGAACCAGGCAACTGAATTACGTTTAAATTTTCTTATTAATAGAATAGAAATATTACAATTAATCAGAGATTAATCGCGCTCGTCATTCTGTTCCATGTGTGAATATATTCTTACACAACTCTTTTTCAATAATGGAGACACTTTCGGTTGTGAGTAGTAGGATTTTTAACTTTTTTTGTTGTGAACTGTTTAAAACAATGCAAAGTTAACGATTTAAAAGTACTAGTAATTTCATTTCGATAGTTCCTTTGATTGTATTGAGAACAAGATGTTTTGACATGTTGCACCAATCTGGAAAAATCTGAAAAGAAAATAACGATCACATTATAACTTGTACAAAAGTGATACATTTTTGCACACGTTTTAGTCATTCAAGAATTTTTTATTATACTTTATGCGTTCTGGGAAAACTTGGAATGAGCCTCCAAAACGTAAGAAATGTATTTAAAAATATTCTCGAAATAAAAATATCTGTATTTCAAATTAAAACTATCAAATTAACAAAAACTTGGGTATAAAATTATACGACCATTTACTACAATGTGAAAAATATCGCTAGAGAAGTTATCTAACGAATGTGCGATTATTGTAACGTTAATGGATGTAACCAACAAAATTCTTTTGTAGTGTCCCGTTAATCCATGCATATTTGTAATTGTGTACTATGATAAGTGATCTTAAAAATAGAAAAATCATTTTGTTAATTCGGTTTTGTAAATACAATTCACCGAAATATTTTGATTTTTGTATAAACTAAATAATAATGGAAGAAGTATGGAAAATATTTCAAAATTATCCAGTAGATTCCTGATAACCTAGAAAAGTTAATTTCAGTAACTTCAAACGGACAATATTTCAACAATAAACAGCTGAAACGTAGAAACTAAATCAATGGTTTTATGATTAATCTGTCTTCATTCGTTTAGTAGGGCAACAACCCGGTGCCATTTCTCGAATATCATAGGAAGAATATGAAAGCAAAACTCACGGATAAACAACCGGAGTCTCCATACACCACACACACGCATACCCCACCCCAGAGGTCCCAGAGCAGCTATACGTTTGCGTAATAATCCAAAACATCGCCGTAGAACAACAGGACGCCCCCCGCGGGGCCCGCGTTTGAGCCATAAATCAAAGACGCGCCGCGGTGCCGATGAAAAGGTAGTAAATAACATTTTCACAGCGCCCGCTCCCGCCACGCGCGCGTTCCATTGTGCTGGAAAAAAGTTTTGATCAGCCATTTATATGCATTCGATTTTGTAATGAAATTAAAGCAACGGCTCTGCAGCTTTCTGGGGCGCCGCCTGGGGACTGTTGTGGATAACAGCGCCCTGATAAGGAAGGGGCGGTGGCGCGGCATCTCCCAAACCGCGCTCGCCCCCTCGCCCCCGCCCCCCCCCTTGCACCCCGCGCTTCACCCGAGGGCAGGGCGCTCCGAGGGGAAGTGAAACCGTCGGGGACATATTTTGGGGTGGGAAGCGTCGCCGCGGCTTGTGCGAAATTTACAAAATAATACCCCGCGTATAGAGATGACAGAATGGAATGGCAATCGGTGATGGAACAGACGTGTAGGGGATTACATGAGGGACATGTAATCACGGGAGAGTCTTTTGCCTACTGTCCAGAATAGTTTTAGAACTACTCTATTTGCTGTAATTATATTTTAAGTCTCTCGTAGTACTTAGGACTATGTTGAACTATAAGCTGGCTTTAGGAGAATAGTTATTAACGATCAAGGCAGAGAGATAAAGACGAAATATTGGGGAAATTTCTTCCAATCATTATTTCTAAATCTGTAACAAATACTCTTTTCGTAAGAAACTTTGCACTGTGTTCCGAGCGGGTAAAGCTAGTCTTCTTTAGAAAGTCGACGAGATCCGTCAAACCTTTCGTGCCTTCTCCTCCCAACAAAAAATGTTTTTTAAAGATTTCTTCTATGAATTCCTGACATTGCAAGGATGTAAACATTTGGAAGATGCACAGCACGTTTTCTATTTACAAGTTGTGTTTCTTAGGAATTGTGTTAGTGATTCTAAAAATGAAACAAAATAATGTTATTTTTTGATAATGATTTTGTATGATAAGATAGAGACGTTCTGATTGATCATTTCACTAAGTTATTTATATTCCACATTTAAAACAATATCTGATGGTCTCCTGCGTCATTACATTAATAAAAAGTATTTCACGCAGCAAAAACTTCGCTGAAGCTTCCATTATTTCCAAAGATTGTGGCGACTTAATTGAAATCTCTCGCAGACTTTGTGTGCCTGTCACGCCATTTGCGCATATCCGTGGGCTTATTCTCGACCACGTTGTCCCTTTCTGCGGATGTCGGATGCCCGCTGCAGAAACAGAATTAGCTAGGCACAGCGGTGGAGTCTGCCCCATAGAAACGTCCTCCCACGTCCTCTTCGCTGCTGCCGTCACAGACGAAAATTAATACTGCGTTCTGCTACCAGTTTTCCATTTCCCCACACTCTTACGCACGTGATGTACATTTCAGACCGGCGAGAGAGAAAAATCGTAATTCTCGTAAACGGGTTAGCCTTTCATCTGTGAGCGGGTTCTCTCAACAACATATCTCACCCTTCGAACATTGCCGTCTACGCAGCGTATGCACACGACACTTTCGTCGTCCCCATACAGCGTTCTCTTTCGCTTCTGCTTGCTTGCTTGCGTGCGTGCGTTCGCGCGCACATACACACACGCATGCACACACACATACACACACCCACACTCACACACATGCACCCCTCTTACCGGGGGCGGTAGCTCAGTGCATCAACTGATGACCGGGAGGTCCCAGATTCGAGTCCTGACGGCGGCAGGATTTTTTATACTATCTTTTCAGCTAGGTCGAATTCCGTCGCTGTCTGGAGGAGAATTCTAGCGGCCGGCAGCTCTGATCGGTAGTTTTCCGTGGTTTCTCCGATCAACACTAGGCGAATGCCGAAGCAGTACCCCTAAGAAACGGACCGCGCGCGATGTCCTTCCTCTTCGTTGTCCTATCCTCTCCCTTTACACACACACACACACACACACACACACACACATACACACACACACACACACACACACACTAACATGCACTACACTACCACATATTCTGGGAGACCGGTTGGGAGCTTAGAGCTTGTCCCGGCTGGGGCGGTGCCCCGCTGGTGGGAGAGTACTGGTTAGGGAGAAGCCCCGCTAGCCGACGGTAGGTCGGCGCCGGATCGCACCATTCAGCGGGAGATCACCGCCATCTCCCGAGGAAAAAAACATGTTCTACAGTTACGGAACTAATGGCCTACGCTGTTGTCGCGCCCGGAATCACTGACCAACCTACACCCCTCCGTCGCATGCCGATACACGCTTCGAACCATATCTGCCGCCACACTAACCCCCTGAACAGTTGCAATAACTCTTCCGGTAGCCCTCCAATGCTGTCTGCCTGTCTCCCATGCTCACGCTGTCTACACCATCATTTTCGGCGTCCGTTGCGTCCAATTCCCATATCCATACGGTTCTACCGTTCGATTAAGTGCTATTGTTTTCAACGTAGTCTTCTCCGACCATGTACTCGCTCTCACTCTCAACAATATATCCCATTTATCAACTCGTTTGCACTCTCAAAAACATAGCTCACCCCTCAACCTCTGCTGCCTCCGTTGCGTACAACTCGACAATTTCACATCCGCATTCCTTTTATGTCCTGCTTCCAGCCTCCGGCTCGCCATACACTTCGTTGATTCATTTCTCCTACACGCCATACACTTGTTCATTCTCCTGCAACTCTTGGCCGCCTCGATAGTTGCGAAAACTTCTTCCATTTCTCCCACTGTCTCTATTTCCCTGCGTGTCTTCAGAATCACATCTACTTCCCTTTCGCAAGCACATTCACAGCCGTTCTATTCTCAGCTCTGGTTTTACCCATCGCCTTGTCCCCACCCATTTACTCACCCGTTCTCTCAACAACATATCGCAACCCTCAACTACTCAACTATTTGGCTCCAGAGCGACCGCTTAGCGTTTATGTTTACTACGCTCCTCCCCCTCCAAGTTACCTGTGGCTGTGCTGTCATACTTTTCATCACCGATACTCTTCTCCGAGACACTACTGGCGTCATTCTTATCCACCCCCACAGTTGATACAGCTCTAGATCACACTATTTCCATTACTTCCGCTGTCACCACCATCACCTCTGCGGCCCGTTTCACTCCATTCGTCCCCGCATTCCGTGTCATTCTTCACAGGCTACCGTTTCTTGCTCTGCCCATATTCTCCAAAAGATCGCCGTGGACGATTCGCGATGCCGCACCTGATCGTCCCTGCATCCACCGAGGCTTTGTGGCCGTCGCCATGCCCGCTCCCCGGATCTGCTTTCCCCGAATTCTCAGCGTCTCCGTTTTCGTCGCTTAACCTTTCTTCAAGGCCCCCTTCCCCATCCCTCTTCGAACTCTCGAAAGAGTTGTTGTAGTACGCTTTTTTTTGCGAGAACGGTTGTATGCAGTGCCGCGTTGGTGAAAGCAAAACCCGCGACGAAGGAAAGGCGTTGCACAGTGGGGCAAATAACTCCGTAACATGACATTTAATGAAATATTTATTACATATGGATTGTAAATTACAAGAACTGCGTTTCCAGAGTCGTTCAAATTAAATCTCTCGTTAACACGAAACAATTGAAAATTAGCAAAAATTGTTCAGAAATACATGAATTTATTTCAGCGCGTTTAAACTTTTGTGAGTAATATGGCACACCCATATGAACATTGAACTTCAGCTCACGCTGTAAGCACCTGCAATGAAAATTGAGAAAATATATTTTCAAGTGAAGGTATTTTTTGAGAACAGTTTTTAGAGATGTTATGATCATTAGTCATTGTATTGAAAGCAAGGCTGGACATATATCTGGAAATTCACAACTCACTTCTTTCCAAAACAAACTCGATCAGGGTGTTTCAATTTAATTGGGTTCTGCTGGTAAAAGCCCTAATCCTAATAATAGTTATCGGATATTCTACATGGAACAGTCCATGCCTAACCCATAGTTAGACCCTTTCCGGTTTCCATAACCAAGGGGTCATTTGATGCGTCTTGTTCTGCTTGTGGGAAATTGTGCCACGGCGGGGCTTGTGCCATTTTTAAGTCGGTATCTAATTAAAAACTCAAAGTATTCCCCGTGAAAATACTTTTAAAACTGCCTAGGCGTCGGAGCTTCTGCCCCGTTTGGCGCACTCCGCCCCACTGCGTCGCGGCGAGGGGGCCAGGGTTCGAGGGGCGAAGGGGGGACGGCGCGGGGCGCAAGAGTCAACACAATTTTTACGCGGCCGCTGTAGGCCTAGGGGCTTCCCCGGCCTTCCTTCATGCATGCAGGGTAAATAGAAAGAGTTGCGGTCCCCGGCTCGCCTTGACTTCAATTTTATCCGCCGTATCGATAACTCGCCGAGCTGCTGAGAGGCGCGA
The DNA here is from genome assembly GCA_011170035.1 of Teleogryllus occipitalis. Taxonomy (NCBI): domain Eukaryota; kingdom Metazoa; phylum Arthropoda; class Insecta; order Orthoptera; family Gryllidae; genus Teleogryllus; species Teleogryllus occipitalis. Next base: position 71,054 of record BLKR01001760.1, read on the forward strand.
GGCGGCGGGGCGGCGGGCTCATTGATTTTCCGTGAGCCGCCGGGTCTTCCTGGGCAGGGATGGCCAACTCGGGAGGACAAGTGCATGGCTTAGCTTCAGTTTGCGGATGAGCAAGAACTTGTTTACAGATGAGTCGTTCGTGAGTGAATAGATTTTTCCTCATGCTAGTCCTAATTTCAAAATATATTCAATAAAACAACGGATTCCAGTTAAAATACTCAATAATTCGAGTAGTGTGTCAAGTTAAGCAAAGACAATCTTCATTTTCTTGTCACTTGATTGAAATGAAATAAGAAGGCATTTACGTGTTTTTTTTACAAGAGAACGTTAAAAGAGTTCCCGAAAAAATTCTTGAAATAAAATATTACAACATTCAGTATCCTGAATACATTAATTGTTACTTACATATCCCCCAAGAAAATGCGTTCACCAAAAAGAGATTAGTCATTTAGATTTTATAGTCTGAAAGAAATTTGTACAAAACAAAATACACAAGTGGGTCCACATTAAACGAAAACACGAATGAATTGAAACTGAGAAAAAGACGAGTTTTGAAATTTTAACACATCCCGTTTATGGACTGCGTGGACAATTCTATCGAAATAACAAGAAGAAGAATAACGGCTACAATATTAATAACAAATTAATGTGTGTGGGCAAATCGAAAGCCGACAAGTTTTCAACTCAAGCGGCCGAAAAATACTTTTTTTCCTTCACCTCAATTTTTTTCTTTCACCTTTCAGAAAATAGATTGGGTTTATATACACGGAATTGAGCGTCCGCTTGACCGTCGAGTGGCGATAAATGGTTTGGAGCCCCCTGACTGGCGATCACCCAAGCGTAGAACGACCTGCTCTTCTCTTCGTCACCCCGCCACCCCCTCCCCTCCCCGCCCCGCCCTGCTCTACCTGGCCGGTGGCCGTCGGAAGCCCCCGCCCCCGCCGCCACCGTCGCAAGGGAGTGCTGCAACGCGAGGGGGAGGGGAGGGGGGAGGGGGGCGGCTGGAAGCGGCGAGAGCCGGAAATAAATGGCGGCGGGAACGTCGCATGACTTCATCTGGACGTGAGCGCTCGCTCTTCGCCTGCTCCTCGCCTGCCCCTCGCCGCCTCCGCGTGACTGATATTAGATATTTAGGAGTGACACGTGGAAAGTTAACACGGTTACGAATTTCGAAAATTCACTCGACGAGCGAGGATTTGCATCGCCGTTCGGAGATGACTTATTAACACGTCAGATTCGCACCCCGATTTTTTTTCCTTTTGGTGTGCGCGATCCATACTTATTAGCAGTGCACGTCTGATGTTTTAATACGCACTATTGACGTTCGTTCAGACACTGATACCACGTGTCAGATTCAGGATACTTTTAGCCCTTGCCTGATCAGAAGCACGCCCGGATTGACAACAATATATTTCAATAATGAAATAAAAGAAGGAAAAAAAAGGGAATAAAGAAAATTGCGAATGTATTCAGCAATAAAGAGCTCATTTTAAAACAATCGTTCTTGCTATTTCTCTTCAAAAATTGTCTTCGAAAACAAATCATTGTAATCAATCTTTCAGTGTTAATTTGCAACGACTATCAACAGTTAACATAAAATGTTCATACCAATGGAATTTGAAACATTTTCCTACTTGCCTTTTCTTAATATAACTTTCTATCAAGCTGCGGGCAAGTTCAAATATTATTAAGAAAATGAATTGATCTTAAACATAATTTGTATACGTTTTCTTTGAAATACATTCTAAAAGAATAAGATTCACTGAAAATAATATTTAATATATCATTTTTTGGATCTCGTATATAAAGAAAAAGTCTAGTCTCCCAATACCACAACTGGTTTTAATAAAAAATATACCGGACGTTTCAAAGCCCATAAGAAACGCTGTCACCGCAACTGTCACTGAACTTCATTTCTTACGTCTCAGACGCCCCCACTGGGGAAAAAACAAAGAAAAGAATAAAAATGAAAAATACAATAGAAAAAAGAAAACGTGGTTTCCAGATACAAAATGTTGACGTTCCGTCACACAGAGCTTTACCCCTCTAGAAGAATACTCGGATCGCTACAATGTGACGTGGGCGTCTCTTTAAAGAGGTTAGCCCTATTGTCGGTAAGCGTAAAAAAACTAGAAGGGAAGCTGAAACGAAAGTAAGTAAATATTTTTTTTCGATTAATGAGTTAGCTCGAGTAACTTATCCTTTTTTTTAGAGAAGGGAATTATTTTATCCAGTGATTACTTTTTTCTTTATAAGATTGAATGTCATCAAGGAATATCCCATGATAAAGAACAAAGAGGTGTTATTAAAATAAAACTTTTATAGTGTAATATAGGTGGTTTGTATAGTTTGTGAGAAAATGTTTTAATTAATAAATTAAATTATAACCCTTGATTGATTACCCTTCATTCAGTAATACTTATAACATTAAAAAACAATGACAAATAATTGTCTGAAGTTACAATTAGTATTTCATTTAACGTCAAATCACGAACATATTTTGTTGCACATACTTAGGATAATGGATCTTGATCCTTTAAGAAATCTTGAAGAATCTATTAAATTAGTATGCTGAAATTAATTTAAATATTTGCAAAGTGATTTTGAAATACAGTATCTTAATAATAATAATAATAATAATAATAATAATAATAATAATAATAATAATAATAATAACCAACAATAACAAACCACAAATTACAACACCCGATAAGGTACAACATCCAATAACAACAACAGAAACAAAAAACAAATAACAATCACTACGACGACGGTTATCATTCAGGCGAGAATTAAAGAAGTCGAAAGTAAAATACAATATTCAATCTAAATGTCTAATTTCTTTTTAAAAATAAACAAAAAATATTTTTATCCGTTACGATATTGCCATATTATCTTTCTTCTTACAACACTCACATCTTTTCTTCCATTTTATTCACTTCAAAAGTACTGAGTAAGCCTAGAGAACGACCTACGTATGTCATCTCGTAACATTTGATGAACAAGTGTAATTTATGAGAACTGGTAATCTTACTCATCTTTCCTCTGCGCCAGCACGGTGAATATTTCACACAACAGTTAAGCACACAACTTTGGCTTTTGACGAGGATTTAAAAACTTTTTGTAGATGGCATGCAGGCATCATAGTAGACACGCTAAGCACATCTATTCTTTTTCGCATCGATTGTATTCCCTGGCACATCCCAGGATTTGAAACGGATGTTAAAATTGTAAAATGTCGACTTGAGGGAATGAATGTCGGAAGAAACGAAAGTTTCTCGCAAAAACCTGCAGCGACCACGTTCTGTCCTCAACGAATTATCTATGGAGAGTCTGGTATTTAAAACCTCAAAAATAGAAGTGACAAACCCGTACACTCTCGCTTCAGACGATTTTAAAGTGCGAGCTTTGCTCTTGAACACTCATTTCGCTCTTGCGACTTTTCTCCCCAATATTTCATGAAAATCTATTAATCATAGCAGGGGTTCGCTCCTTTTTTGTGCGGGGAAACAGGAGGTTTATATTGCGGCCGACTCTGCGGTTCAGAGAAAAATACATTTTCTGCCAACGCGTTACGGGGGACGTAATGAATTGTATGTGCTAGTAGTGTGTGAGGTGGTGGTGGCGGCGGCATGCGACCAGTCTGTTTCATATGTCGTTTTGTATTTGGCTTTCATTGTATCGAAACCAGGCCAAAAAATATCCATTTGTTGTGTGCTACTTCCATTCGAGCAATAAGATATTTACTTTTTCTCGTAAATTTCAGTTCCGCATGAAGGAATTGCTGATGCATTTATCATGTTGAACATTCTCTATAATCATGTTCGTTGTTAGCTATATATTTTGCTCGTTTTTGTTTGTCCTGTGCCCAAAGCTCACTGGAACTAATTCATTTTACCTTCATGTATGTGCTCATCTTCCAAAAATTATTTGATTCATAGTACTTTAGATTCACATTATCCTAAAGTTTTACTTATGTCATAATTGTTTAGGATAGTTCAGGATAAGATGGTTGCTTCCTCTCTTAAATCTTGAAATATTTTGAATGTATTAAAATGTACTCTTCATTTCTATTCATTACAGTAAAATTTAATTTTATTTAAATTTAAGAACAGATTTTCTTTTTTAAAATATCAAGGGTTTTAAGGATTAATGACACTACCACTTCTAATGGAAAAGAAAATTAAAAAACCGATTTATCTTTTTCGTCATCTAGAGTGTTTTTTCAATATATGGCATATTTCATTTCGTTCAACACGGAGACATCCATACATTATCTAGCCTCCTTTGACTGACACCCCTATGTGTGTATCTGAACATCTGGATCCCAATTCATTTTCTTCTCCGAATCCAACATTTATCTTTCGTTTCCTTCCGATTCTCATGTATTGTTTTCCGCCTATTCTTCTTTGGCCGGCTTTCCGCCGATCTACCGCATCATATTGGGCAAGAAACCTTGCCGTATACGCCTTACCCTTCCCCTTCTCTCCTGCCCCTTTCTTCTCCTTCCCTTCCTCCCCCTTTCCTCCCTCTCCCTCATTCTTCCCTCTGCCGACCCTTTCCTTCCTTCTCTTTCCTCCTCTCCCGTTTTATTCTCACCGTTTCCTCCTTTCCATCTCCTCCCCCTCCTTTTCCTCTCCTTCCCCTTCCCCGACCACGGGTTTCGCGCCCCGCGTCCTCCGCGTCGCGCCGCGCCCTTCCTCCTTCCTTCCTCCCGAGCCCCGCCCCCTAATACGGCGCGGCGTGGGCGGACGGTGTTTGTAAATCACGTCCCGACGCCTAATGCAGCGCCGCCCGACGTAAAACGATCGGATTTTTGCATTAATGGGCCGCCGACTAAGATGGAACTGTTTTTTATGGCGCCGGGCGCGCAGCCATAGGCTGGCGATCCATCATACTCGGTGGCGGCGGCGGCGGCGGCGGAGGCGAGCAGAGGCGCACCCGCGCCGGGCGGCGGAGGCGGAGGCGGACGGGAAGTGGGCAAAGCAAGTGGCTAAAGGGGCATGTAGGAAGCAAGCGATGATTCGGATGTGGAAGTAGACAAAGAACCGTGAGTGAAGAAAGGAATGTCGGAAGTAGTTGAGAAAGTTTCTTTGTGAACAATTATGTGGAAAGTAGTCGAAGAAACGAGTGTATGAGAGGAATGAGAAATGACGAAGAATTGTCTGCCAGAAGATAACTGGCGGACAAAGAATCGTCTGTGTGAAGATGTAGAATCTTGGTGAAGTGAGATCAGAAAAATACGTAAAGCAGGATGAGTGTTGTGAAAAATGGACGCAATATAGCCTGTAGGATGTATGAAGTACGAAGGGATGTAGGAAGGGGCGTAAAAGTGTAAAGCTCGCTGTAGAAAGTATAGAGAAGCTTGATAGCACATGTCCTGCAAAGGAGCAATTGGGAAACAGAGGATGTATAATGGAATTTATCACAGAAGATGGAAAAGGATGTTAAAAATTCACTGGTAAGTGGGAAAATGCCGCGAATAATATGGAGAGAAAGGAGTGAGAGCCAGAAAGGGGATGGGTGTGTACGATTGGTATTTACATGTCCTTCTTTCTCTTATGTGAGGAAATTTAGTCGTCCCGAATGAAGTGAGGAATTAATTTAATGACACGGGGAAGTGAAGAAAACGGTTCATGAGGAGATAAGAGATAATATATTTCACGCTTCAGTTACTTGTTCAAAGTAGAACAAAGATAATTCAACGAAGAAAGTTCAGGAAAATATCAGGCCAAATGAGGAGTTTGAGAAGATTTAAGTGAGGTCAGGGAGTATGGATATATGTGAGTATGCGATTTGCTATTCCTTCTTCCTCTCATGTGCTTTGTTCTTGGTGGCGCTGGATCTGCTCTTGAAAAGAGTGGTCGGTTGGGAAGGGCTGCAAGTTACGATCTCCTCCACGCAGACAATTTACATTCAATTTTTCTCTTGATGTCCTGGGCTAGACTTATGTCCAGATGGTTACAATAGCAGTAACTTACCAGAACCGTTACATTTTATGCAATATAGTGTAGATGGACGTAATTATTGTTCTTTCTTCTGGCAAATTATCAGAAGGAAGAAAACTTGTAAAGCATTGCTAGGTATTTTCTACATCTCCTAACTTGACTATCATATAACATACAAAACTTCATTGTCGTTTTTGAAATCTTAATTAAGCTCTGAATAAGATGTGATATTGTATAATCCGAAGCAAATGGGCGCAAAGATAACTGGAAATTATTTGATATCCTAATTACATTGTGGTATCAATCTTGCTCATTCGAACGCTAGATAAAAATCTGAAAATAATTGATAAAATAAAATATAAATATTATAAAATAATCCGCAGGTTTAAATGAATATCCTAATTTTTTGCTAAAGACGTGTGGACCTGCCATTACACACCCGTTACATCTCCTATTTAATGCATCCTTATGCATCGGAATTTTTCCAGATGTTTTCCAAACAATTAAGATGAAGTCGCTCTTCAAAAAAGGCAACAAAAATTAAATTCAATATTATCGGCCAATTTCTCTTTGTCAATTTTTTTGAAAAATATTAGAGATTTTTTTACATGAAAATGGAAGTCATTTTCAGTAAACACGAGGCGTTTAAAGATTGCCATCACGGATTAAAAAACGAAAATCTAAGAAAACAGACATATTTTATTTTCTTAGAGTAGTTTCATCCATGGGTCAAAACGAATCACCTATTGGAATATTTTTAGATGTTTCAAAATCTTTTGACATCTTTGATCATAACATTTTACTTTCAAAATTACCTTCGAATAGAATTAGTGGTATTGCTCTACATTGGTTATTTTCGTACGTTAACTAATGCTCTCAGAAAGTAATTTATCGCACTGGAAAGATGAGACATTATATAAACACCGTTACAATTCTTTGCCAATTGTACATGGAGTTCCGCAGGGAACGATGTTTCACCATGTTCTCTTCTCTCATACGTAAACGGCATGCCTCTGTCCTTTCGAAACGGAAGAACAATCCTCTTTGCGAATGATACGAATATTCTTTTCAATAAAGAAACCGTAAATAGTACAATATTAGATGTTTCAAATTGGTTCCGTAATAACAAATCAAAAGTAATTCCGTTCCGTAATAACAAAAAAAACCAGTTTCAATGCAGTTTTTTTTTATTTCAGAGAGACATTTCTGAACCTCATTGAAAATGAAGATGTTTCATTGATTTATGTCTTACTCATGGTAACAAAATTTTTAGTGCTGCCAATTCAGTCAAACCTCAACTGGAACGTCCAATTAAATTAATGAAACACAAAAGTAAGTTCATTATGCTATGCGTTCAGAAATCTTTCTAATTCAGTCAGCCTTTGTGTGTATTTCGTGAAAGTTCATTCCCGCCTTCCGATGAGATATGAAATTCCCATGAGATATTCTGGCGAAATACATCTTATAGCTCCATGACGTTTAGATTACAAAAAAGAATTGTACGAATAATAAGCAAATCCCAACCGTGTGATTCTTGTAAGCCTCTCTTTAAAAATCTTTGAATTAATAAAATTACATTGTCTCTTGATTTATAAATCAGTAGTTTTTGTAAAAAATGACTTAGTCAAGGGTGGGGATATATTTTCAGCAAACGCTGGTGTCTCTAACTATAGTTAGAGACATTCGATGTAGTCATATTGATTAGATGTCATTATCAATAGCTCACTAGGAAGAATTCGCATACAACACATGCACATTATTTTATAACATATGCGGGATGATTTTAAACGATTGAAGTCGATCCACAAGTTTAAATCCAACATAAAATCTTTTCTACTGCATAACTATTTCTATTCAATTAGAAACTATACCGGGCATCAAAAAGGGAAGTTATTAAGTATTATTAATTTTAGCAACGATATTTATGTATTATTATTCGCAATTTTCTATTCTAAACATCCTGTAATAAGTATTGCATTTCAGTTTCTGGGTCAATGACCCCATCAGGTTTTTCGTCCAGTTTCCCTGATCCTTTGAGCCAATACTGAGATGGACCCTTGTTTTGCTTATAGACGGAAATGTAACTGAACTCTTTGCCTTCTAGAGTTCAGAAGGAAATATAGTTATTCAAGTCGTTATCCATGTTGTCGCGGAAGGAAATCAATTTCTTTACAAAGGGCATGATGAGCAATATGAGCCCGAATCTATAGCTGAATGGCCCTTGCAAATATTTTTTATTACACCGGAGCGTATATTTTCTTATTAATTCTTACCACAAAACATCACTTCCATCTGCATTCAGAATTCAACTTGTATATGGTTTAGGGTAGGATCCCACAACGTACACAGAATACAATTCCTCCCTCCCCCGTCGCATGTCACACATACTTTTTAACTCTTTTTGACATAAAATAAAGATAAAACTAAATTAAAATTAAAATACATGTTGTGCTCATTTCTAGAAACAGTTCAAGAAACGTTTGTATAAGGTACTAGTTTATTATTGTCACAGTAATTGTATTTACTTGTCGACACTTTGAGTGGACTGATTATTAATTACAAGGGAGGTTGTTAAAAAGATTTATCACTGAGTAGTCACAAATTCTCTAAGTCTAGATACACAATGTACTTTCATAATTAATTCTTTTGGAACAAAATAATGCATTTTTAATGAACACTGAACGTATTATCATTGGAAATGGAAAGTCAGTTTCTCGATTAGAGAATGTGCCAAGACGAGTGTGAAGGGTGTTTCAATACCAGCTGCGAGGTGGCAAATAAATAAAAATGTGTTGTTTAAATTGCGTTTTATCATTTTTTATAATTAAAATAATAAAAAGAACATACTTCATTTTATACCAATTTGATTTACGCTTCCGGTAACCTCATAACCTTTCAGTAAGTGGCCACGCCTGAAAGGTCAACTTTTGCCGGAACCTTGAATGGCCGCTGAAGGCAGGTTTCACAGTAACCCCACTCGTCACTCCGTGGCTGGTGGATTTATAAGTAATTTATCAGTCCAAGATCCCTGGTAGTGTTGCCTTTGATACAACTCTATACAGAATTCACTCCCGTTGTGGCAGGGCTGCTGTCAGCGGTAAAAGGACTCTCCTATTGTGGCATTTATTCGTCCTCTTCCCTCATCGATTTCGGCGAGCATTGCCCCGATTGCCCCCGCGGAAGAGGCGTTCTCGTATTACGGAGTCAGCAGGTGGCCGTGAGCGACCCGCGCAGTCGGGGTGCCGGGGAAGGGGGAGCGAAGCTGCGTGTGAAGCAAAGAGAAAACAGCGGGGCACGGCAGAAGGCATGGCACACGCCTCTCGGAAACGGGAACTCGATGACGACTTCATACGTAGAGTTCCATGAGCTAATTAACTAATTCATATTCAGTATTTGCTCTCCGGTGATTATGAGAATTAGAGACAATTACGTCTTCTAGAGCATTTATGGTAACAAAGCTACAAATCTTTGCATTTTTCAATTTGTATTGCAACAATGTCGACTATGGTTGAGACGACGAAATAGATTCATTCCAATTTTCTTGTACACTTGAAGTATAAATAATATTATAGTGTCATAATCGAACCCAATTTCTTCTGAAAACACGATTTTCTTTCCACAAGGAGTGCATTAAAAATAAAATAGTGATTTTTATTGAGAAGCGCACGTATCTACTTTCACTAAATCTAATCTACAGTGACAACGTAGTTACGTACAAATTACAATTTACCCCTCACTTCACATATTAACATGTTTACAATCTTGTGATCACAGATTAAGTCAAAAGGATGGTGAATTGCAAACTCTTTTTTTTCATTTTTCATAATGATCGGAAAGTTATAATTACTCAATTAGATATGATACGTTATTAAATGAACATTGATCTATGAATATGAAATGCGATAGAGCTTTAGGAATACATTGGTAATGGATGGTAATACATCAAACAGAATCATTTTCACAAAAACATAGCTGTGGATAGAACATTATCAATTTTCCTTGTTAATAATTTTCTCCTTAGCAATATGACGACATACGTAACATACTACACTATTTTTACTAGTTCGGCTGGCGACGATCAAAAATAAATTCAGCATTTTAAAACGCAAATAGCAAACTACAATATTTTCCCATTACATCTTATTGATGTAAATGCATCATCTTATTGATGTAAATGCATCATCTTATTGATGTAAATGTCACATCTTATAGATGCAAAATAAATTTAATATTGATGATGTCTAAATGAAATTTTTGTTATATAATTAATCCTTGTTTATGTAAAAGAATGGTACGTATGACCTGTGGTCGCTAACGACTAAGAAGTTGACAAGCAACGTAAAATAAATTTTAAAAAAATATATATTTTCCCACATGTTAGTAACAACTAGGACGAGAAAAAATGCAATTTTATTTAATAATTTGGAGGGTTGAGATAATATATTCAGTGTAATGTTGTTTCATTCCAAATAAATAGAAATATCATTGACACATGAGGGCTAGCATGTATGAGAAATTTTCAAAAACCTTCATCCTTTACTGCTCTTATCGCTTGTTTGAAGAGAAGGCGATATGCTAATGCTAGTAAAACCACTGATGTATAACTGGCAAACCCAAACACGGAATGCATTATTCCAACACCACCAACAGGAGAGCTCACTCCCCCCTCGCATAGATCAACACTTTTTCATCGGCCAGACGTTTAAGGCATTTTTACGGGGCCAGCAGAAGCAACTGCAAGAGGACGGGGGGTTGGTCTCGGGAGCGATGACGTGTACGCACCGGAAATGTATCGGCCCCTTCCGGTGCGGAGCTCGTGCGCGGCCGCGGCTCGCCCCCCGTGCCTCCGTGCGTGCGCGTGGGGCCAGTCGCGTGCGGGCGGCACGAGGAAGCGGCAAATTTAATTTCGGGGCGGCGCTCCATCTCTTGTGTGGACTCGCGAGCGGCCCAGAGCTGAGCGCGGAGATCGTCTCCAGGAGCGTGCTCGTGCGTATTTGCGCGCGCGTGAGTCGACGTTCGCGTTCGAACGGCCATTCCTGGTTTGTTGGCGAGCTACTCGGGTTCATGTTTGTTCGTTTTGATATCCTGCCAGCACGCGAGGAAGCGCTTTCGTTTTCTGGTTGCATCTGGCGCGCAGCTCTAGATCGAATCTCTATCTAAACTGACGCAGTCGCTGCGAGAAAACGCGTAGAAAAAGATAATCTAATGTCGAATAACTTACGTGTCATTGAGTTCATATTCGTGAAATAGGGCGCTTTTGTTGTGCAACGGACGAGTGTAAATGTCGGATTTGATTACGAAGTAACTTCACTATATAATAATTCGTTGAATTGTGCATACGTGAAAGATTTTCACAGAATTTTCACACATTGTCCCTAAGTTTACAATGAGAGCCATTCAATTCCATTTTATATCCTCATATGAATTATCATTGAGGATCGTTTGTCTGTGAGAGTTACTGAAACCTGGCAAAGCGAATACAAAACATTTTAAATAAAGTTTCGCCTGCATCAGACACAGAATTAGACTGCTGAATATTTATATTGAAATTACACTATTTAATATGGTCGATTCTAATAATTATTAGAATACATTTTTTACTCAAACTAGAATATTTATTTTTACTTTAACACTGAATATGAGGTTTCACAAATAGTTCACTATAGCCACATATCACGAAACGCTGGGTTGTTTTATTTAGCTAGTGTGTTTTGCTATAATGTTTCAATTTTATCTTGAGGCATTTCTTCTTCGTTTATTATTATTATTATTATTATTATTATTATTATTATTATTATTATTATTATTATTATTATTATTATTATTAATATTATTCACATAACTATTTTATAAAATGTTTTTCCTAGTTTTGTGAGCATTTTGGAAAATGTATTTTCAGTTTAGATACTCTGTTTGCTTACATTGGAGCAACACACTCACAATGAACACATAAATAAGAAACAAAATTGTAGGCTAGATAACGAGATTGGAGCTATTTTGCTAGCAGTCAACAGGTTAAATGGAACACTCTGACCACTGTTGCTGTCGGGCGGTAAATTTCCAACTTTTGATGTCACTCGTCATGACATTGTTCGCGTGCCTCGAGCAAATATTTTAAAACCACAGTTCCAGAGATTTGCAACATAATAGATGCCTTGTGAATCGTGGATTCATATCAAGTGTTGAGTCGACATCAAAGACCGTATAATGTATGTTAGTGCATACGTCTTGTCGGGGAAACGGTTGAGTCACGGAAGAAGGAAATTTTCGCAGACGAAGAGCCCGAGGTGCACGGCCCCCTACAAATAACAGCGACGCGTCGCGCGGCGTGGCCTGGCCCCGCCCCGCCCCGCCCCACCCCGCATGGGCTATCGCGCCCCACAACACGTGTCGAACAGGCCGCGGAGGTCCAGCGCGGCGTTGCGGGCGCTATCGCATCGGCGACTCCCGCGATTTACGGCGGCGCTGACTTAGGGAGCGCGCGCCCCGGCGCGCCGCCGAGCCACGCCCCCTCCGCCCGCGCAGACCGCCCACGCACCGCATCGCGCACCGCCCCCTGCTCACTCGCTGTGCTCTGTCCCCGTCCCGCCCGCGCCGCACCTCACCCTGCCTCGCCCCGTCATGCCCAGCTTCACCCTACCTCTCACTTCGCCCCGCCATGTCGCGCAAACCTATGCCACGCACCCTCCGCCCGCGCCGACCACCCACGCACCGCATCGCGCACCGCCCACCGCTCGCTCGCTGTGCTCTGTCCCCGTCCCGCCCGCGCCGCACTTCACCCCACCTCGCCCCGCCTTGCCACGCCATGCCCAGCTTCACCCTGGCCCCCACGCTTTGCCCCTCCATGTCGCGCTAACCTATGCCACGCCCCGCTCCGCACTGCACCCCCTTACCTCATCTCACCCCGTCCTGCACTGCTCGCACGCTGTGCTCCGCTCTGCCACCACCACAACCCCCTGCCCTACTCCGCCTCGCCCCATTCCCGCCCCGACATGCCCAGCTTCACCCTGACCCCCCGCTTTGCCACGCCATAACGTGCTAACCTAAGCCGTGCCCCTCTCCCCTTGCGCTGGCCCACATCATCTCGCCCGCCCACATCATCCGCTCTGCTTTGCCCCGTCCCGCCCCGTCCCGCCCCGCCCCACCCCGTCCCGTCCTGCCACGCTCCGCCCCGCCCCGCCCCGCCCCGCTTCGCCCTTTCTCTTCCCATCTTGCTTCAATCGCTTCCCCTCGCCTCGCACCCCCGTCTTCACCCCACTTCGTCCCGCACCACTCCGCACCTCTCCTCCCCGCTCCGCTGCAACCCCCTCACTCCACCCACCCTTGCTCGCTGTCCCCCCACCTTCCTCCTCCCCCGCGATTTACTTGCCCCGTCCCACCTGCCCGCTCCACCTATCCCGACTCGCTTCGTCCGCCCCGCCCCTCGTCCCCCTGTGCTCCCGCGCGCCGCCCCGCCCGTCCACTTGCTGGCCTGCGGTCGCAGCGCACCTAATCAGAAGGGCCACTTCGGGCGATAAGGCGCGGCGCGGGGCGGGGCTGGGCGGGCGGGGCGAGGCGCGCCTAACGCATCGCCTGTCCCGCGAGTTAACGGTGCGCCGGCGCCCCTTCGTCGTATTTCTGAGGCTGGGCTCCCCGGCCGCTCGGGTGTCCTGCGATCTATTCTGCCCGCTTCCGCCACCCCGCGCCTCCACCCTCCCCGCTGCGCTCTTCCGCATTCCGCTGTCGACACCGCCCTGCAGCCGCCCCGTCGCGCTGTCGCGCTGACTCAGGAGCGTGCCGCCGCGTTACATTTGGTCAGCGCCAGACTTCCACACAGTGCTTTGATAATCTTACTGTCGTCAGTTTAACTGGAAAATCGTCACATATTCACACTTGCACACTGACTTGCTAATTCAGTCACACCTGCACTTCAGCACATTGTTGTTTGGTTCATTGGTTAGATACCATGTCTCACTGGCGGGCTTCCAATTTATTTCTGTTTAATCTATCTATGCCTCTTACTTTGTGTCTTTTTCTTATTTCATTATTCTCTTATTTTTCTTTCTTCCTTCTGTTTCTTATCTCATCTCCTTTTTTTTATATCATCTGATTCTTCATCCGTATTCTTTTCTTACTCTTTCTCTCTCCATTTCTCTCTTCCCTTTCTTTTTTTCCATTCCTTTTATTTCTACCTCTTTCTCTCGCTCTGTTTCTGTCTCGTCCAAAGCTTTCCTCTACCACCCTATAACACCATTCCTCAACTCTTGTAGTTTTTAGTGCCTTTCTTCCCTTCGTCCATGGTGGTCCACTTGTCGATTTCGTCGCCTCAGTTGATTATAGCGCTCCCTCGCAAACGTTGACCCGCCTTGTCGTTCACTTCGCTTCACCCCACCGTTCTTCCGATTCAGTGACTTGGTCATTGTACTTCCTGCAATTACTTTCCCCCTCATTACCATGGCCTCCTGCTCATGTGCTGCTGCAGCCGTGACCTCTGAGTCCCAGACCGATCTACAAATCTTTCCGCCTGATGCCCTTTATTGTGGGTCCCCCATTGTCTGCATTATTCTTGTCGTGCCTCCCCTACCAGGTGCTTGCCCTCTTGACCGAAGCTTTACAATCTTTTTTGTATATTTATTATCTCTATGTTCTTATTCTTCTATCGTTTCCATCGTTATCCCTTTATTCTTTCAGATTCGTCAATACATTCTCATTATGCTTCTTCTACTGATTTACCACAAATATATGTACTTCAATACACTTAAACTCATCAATTTAAATAAGCCTACCCTCGTAAACTTTTTCCTTTCTTGACAACTGCAAAAACTAAATTCAAATCTGAAATTCCCACTTTTTTTACCGAAAAGTTTTCCTTCCCTCGTTTACTATATTACATTATTTTTTTTCCTTCACTGCACCAATCGTGCATTCTATAAATTTACAACGCTTAGTCAAAGAACTCAAACTAATAATTGTCTGGTTTTGCCGTCTTCTACTTGCCGCTTTCTTTGTTAGCTTTCGCGAGGTCGCCTTGTAGATCAGTCCCTCGCTCGCTGCTTCTTGCCAGCGGTAAAAAGGGTTCCGGGTATGTGCCCTCCCTCCCCCTCGCTGCCGAAAGCGCAGTGGGCACTGGGATGGCCCACCAAAGTGAAAGGTGGCAACCGGTGTGTGTGGCGCGCGGTGCGGGGCGGGGGACAGTCCCGGAGTATTCTGGCATCTTGTAGTCTAATGGAAGTATTTACGCTGTTCATACGATAAATCTAGTGCGACAAAAACAAATGCTTTCTTCGAGAGTTCTATTTGAACTGAAGTTCTGTAGTGAACAGTAATGTGTCAAATACTCTAACTTCGTTCCAAGAGGAAAGTAATAGAACCAATGTACAAAAAACAATGTGTTTTCGGAATGTAATTTGAGCGGCTAGGGGTGTCAAAACGGTGAGCAACAAAATGGAGATTTTGTAATTCTTAAAAAACAAATTCTGTGCCGAAGGCCACTTCCCTTGTTATATGATGCGGAGCTCCGAAGCAATTTCTGACATGTTCGTGAGAGGTAGTGTTACTCCACTGGTGAAGAAAAAAATAGTAAAGCAAACGGGCTTAGAGAAAAGGTTCTACACTCATTTGTGTTCCTTTTCTCTGAGTAATGCCCTTGAAAATAGTAGGGTTTTTTACAATAGATATATTTTGGAAGACTATTTTTTACATTTCTCATTTTTTTACATCGCTTAATTTATAAACCAAAGAATTCTGCTATATTTTGGAGTATTTTAAAATACAAATATTCAATTTTAATTCAGAAAAATTTTGATGAACACACCAAAGAGAATTCGAAGAGAAAGATGACACAGATATCCATAAAGTATATGCTCGAAGTTGTTTACAGATGCAGAAATATACACTATGGTACACAGATGCAGAAATATACACCTTAAGTATATCAAAAATAGAAATATAGACTAAACACGGAAAATAATAAGATTAATCGCCTAGAGAATAAAAAGTGTGAGAGCAAGAGCAGGAGTGAAAATGAATTTTGTGGAAAGTGGAAAGAGCGCAGGAGAAAGCGTTATGCAGAAGGTATGCAGATGAGAATAGGATAGCGGAGTAGAAGGCAAGAAACCTGACATTACCTCGAGATCGTTCGCCCACAGTCGCGAGAACACAAATGTGTCCGAGCGATGTGTGGGGGAGAACAGAGCTTCCGTCGACCCTCGTGAAACCCCAAACTTTCGTAAAGTTGGGACGTCAAAACGTAGTTTCGGTTCGCGGAGAAAAAAATGTGCCGCATTGTGTATTGTGATGTAGTATATCCGAGGGGCAAACCGTTGTATCAGGGGGCGATGCACAGGACCGAGGAAAGTAATAACGGGAGGGTGCGCCTTTTGATGCTCGACTGGCTCCATAAATAGTTTATCGTGCGTCACACACAGAAGCACATGCATTCAGCGAAGCGGCGAGGAACCGAAAATCCATGACTCGAGAAACCACACTCGTAATATATTATCATTATATTGAAATGCCTAAAAATATTATGAGGAGTAATAATGTCTTTGGTTTTCGAGATAAAATAATGTGTTGAAAGTAATATTATAAACACGAATACACTCATCCAAACTCTTATTTTTAAATTTCTAAGATGAGAAATAAAATTTGAAATCCTCCAAGATTTCACAGATAACAATAATTTTGATGAAATCGAAGAAATATTAAATTGAATTAGTTCTTGATGAAGTTAGTCGAGTGATAAGTTATCAAATCGAAAAATCAGTCAACGAACGTGCAGCAAATTGTGTACCTGTACCCCTGAGATGCGGGGAGGGGCGATTGAGATTACTGCGACGCTGGTCCAATGGGACGACGCAGAGAAGTCAATCGAAAGGAGTTCGCTAGAAATTAATGACGGTTGAAGCCTGCTCTTCGTTCAAGGGGTGAAGATCATTTCACGAAATATGTGTTTTTCACATTCTGCCTTTATACACCATAAAGAGGTGTGTTGGCTGTAACCCAATAATTTTTCTCAGTGTACCGGTTTTTATTCTGTATTCTCGAAAAATCATTTCATTTATATAATCTCATCTACGTTCAAACACTCATCTGCCCCATTTGACTGCTCTTTCTCGAGAAAGTTGATGCAGCAAAATCCTTTTCGGGCTGTGATCTTGAGCTCTCCTGGAGCCCTCCTCCTCGGCCCAGGAGCTTCCGCGAATTTACCTGCGAAATCCTCGGTGGCGACGCATATACCACGGGCCCCCCACCACTGTTCTCGGATAAGGCCGCCCGCCGCGCCGGGGTCAATGCTCCGACAGAAGACAGGGATCTGCAGGTAAGCAGGTGTACCAGTATACGGCGATACGGGCGGGGGGGGGAAGGGAGGGGGCAGGGGAGGGGCGAGGCCGGCGCAAATCCGGGGTCAGCGGGCGGTACACAGCCTGTGTCCACAAGGGCGGGGCGATATCAGGGGCCCGCGCCCGAGGCCTGCCGCGCTCGCTCCGCCCCGCCCCGCCCCGCCCTGCCCCGCCCCGCCCCACCCCGCCCCACCCCGCCCCGCCCCGCCTAGCCTCCGCCTCTCCGCACCTCGGTCGACCGACAGCCGGCGGCCGGCCTCTGGAACTGCTCATGCGGGAGCAGCCCACAGAGTACACGCGTGCGGTGCGAGGGTGGGTGGATGGAGGGAGGCGATAGAAAGCGACGCTCGACCAATGGGGTGACGCGGAGGAGCCAATCGAAAGGAGTTTGCTTCAAAATAATGACGATTCAAGGCGGCTTTCCCTTCAAGAGGTGAGGATCAGTTCACGAAATATGTGTTCGGCATTTCGTAAAAATCCTATTGAGCTAGAGCTTAGCTATGAGAGATTAGTCAAAGCTCAGTTTCTAAGAAGTTAACATACGTCTCTGATTTTAATTTTTAAATAATAAACCAATGTTAGATATTTCTTCGCAAAAACATAGTATGTCCGCTTCTCTTCGTTTTGAAACCATTGCTCTGGGGGGCATAAGTAAAGTGGTTAACATGCATTACGCGGATTACGTAATTCATTGATCACAGGCTTGAAAATGAAAATTACGACTATTGAACTGAATTGTAACATTACCCAGTCTTGAAATAAGAGTTCAGTGTTGCGTAAAATGATTCGGCAATAGTACATTGCTCACGGTAATGGCGACTTTGAGACATTAACTAGCAGTACCGAGCATTATGGAGAAGACTCGCAAGTAGTAACAACATGAGACCATTGGTACATCTGTGGCATAGAAAATGGCCACGATCTTAGACGGAGATATGATTCAAGATGCTGTACGCATGTTCAGGAACTGGCATATACAGATGAGAGGCAGGTAGTAGCTGGAGCAGACGGGCGAGCCAGATATCACCTGCATGGATATACACAAACGGAGCAGAATACCGCGAGGATGTTAGGGCAGTAGGCAGTGGAAGTGGCATTCACGCCAGCGCTTCCGCCCGGCGGCGACGGAGTGATTCGCACACGCGTTAGTAACGCCAGATGCTGGAATGGGCGACGGCAGAATAGACACGCCTGCAGCAATGAGTTGAAGATACGGACTGTGGGAAAGCGGGGACGAATAGGACTAGCGAGAGCAGCTGGAACACGAGACAACGACGATGTCGAGGATAAACAGAACGGCGAGAATGATAAAAAAATATCTGAATGGTACTGTCGAAGGGGTGTGGAGTTGCTATACTCGAAGGAGAGTGATGGAAGCAGCAATGAAAGCCGAGGGCGGTGGCGAGGTCAGCTGCGACAACGGCGGCGGCGGAGAAGGTGGAGGTGGCGAAGGCGGCGGGGGCGTGGGCGAGGGCGGGGGCGAGAGCATCTGCGGTGAGGGCGTCGGCAGCGAAGGCGGTGGCGGCGGGGGTGAGGGCGAGAACGAGTGTGGTGGCCAGGGGGTCGAGGGCGCGGGCGGTGGCGATGGCATTGGCGAGGGCCGTGGCGGCGAGGTCAAAGGCGGTGGCGGCGAGAGCAGAGGCGGTGGCGGCGAGAGCAGAGGCGGTGGAGGTGAGGGCGGGGCGAGGGCGAGGGCGCGGTCGAGGGCGCTGCAGTGGTGGCGCGGGTTCGGCGTCTGCGACGGGACCGCGAGGGCGGGCGAGGGCGCCGCGCGATCAATGCTCCTTCCATTATGCGGAGCCGGGCCACGCGGCCCTCGCCGCCTGCCATCGCGCCGCGCCGCGCCGTCTTCCTCCGCGACCAGATGGCCGCTGCGAAACCGCCGCCGCTCGCCGCTCGCCGCCGCCACCTTCGACGGCTCTGCTTCAGTGAAGAGGTCTCTTAAGTCTCAATATACGTAATTTTCACTTTTCGTTCGTTAATTTTATTTTCTAACCGTAACTGTTATTATTTTAACCACGTTATGTTGTTACTTTGTACTCTAAACTGCTTTACACTCTACTAATTGAACCTTACAAGGTGACTTACAAAAACTATCTGATGAGGTAAAAATCATTACAATGTAACTAGTGTCATCAAAGGGAATCATTTCTGTATAAAATGAATGTTATTGTTCTTCCATCTGGTTTAAGGCGGAGAACTTGGAATGAATTATCTCGTATATTCTTGATGAAATCGTTCAACGAATTAAGGGGATATTATTTTGTAGCCACTGTACTACTAAATTTAGACGTTTTTTAAGCCAAGCCTAAATACTGATTTGATTCTTCATATTTACTTACATTTTTTTCAACAAGTGTTACTGAAATATGTCAATATTGGAACGACGATTTAAATTTACTATTGAGATTAAGCGTCTATTTTATTACTAGAGGAGATTCAAGGGACATTATAACTTCTCCAATTCCGAAAATTGTTGCACATAATCTAGCTTCATGATTCATTTTGGGGGTATAGTTTTATCTGTGTCGCATCCCACTATCGTCATTTATATTTCGGCATTGCTTTATTTCTAAAATCTGCGTAAAAATATTAATGATTAATAATTGATCAACACGGAGTGTGGATTTGGAAAAAATAGCAGATTTTTTTCTTAAATTTTTTCACAATAAGCATATTGTGTAGCCATATATTTTTGATAATTCATTCCATTCCTGACAGGGCGTTAAAAATTTTCTAACGTGCTAAACTAAGATGCAGTCATCTAAATACTATACGATTGGTCACTGATTTCCAAACAATAATTTATTTTTATTACATTTTCAAATTAGATTGAAACCTAAGTCCCCACCTTTGATCCAACATGTGAGAGTAATATACATTTCTTGTGTCGCCACTAATGCGATAAAATACGAGTAGTTGTAGCACAGCTAGTTGTAATACGCAGACGTGATGAGAGATGAGAATGAGATCAACATAAGTGGCTCCTAGTATCCATTAACTCCTGCTGAATCAGATACGAACTTTCCGTTATTTACCGACCTCTGCATGCAGTCACACGAAATGAACACGTATCGCCGCCACGACGGCAATTGTTTCTCTGCGGCGCGACCGCAAACTGCCACTACTCCGCCACGAACGACTCTCGTTCTCCCTCCCCCCGGCCCGGGGCGCCGCGGCGCCGTCGCGCCCCGACGTCACTTCTGACGATGATGGATGCTGGCGCGGAGGGGGCGTCGCTCGACCCCCGCGCGCGCAGCGCCGGCGGTGGGGGCGACGGTGGTGAGGATGGGAGCGGCTGCGATAGCTGTGGCGTTGGCGGTGGTATTCAACTTGAGGAGGAGGCGCAGGCGGCGGCTATGGCGGTATCGACGGCAGCGTTGGAGGCGTTGGAGGTGTTGGGGGCGTTGGAGGCGTTGGAGGCGTTGGAGGCGTTGGAGGCGTTGGAGGCGTTGGAGGCGTTGGAGGCGTTGGAGGCGTTGGAGGCGTTGGCGGCGTTGGTGGCGTTGGGGGCGTTGGAGGCGTTGGAGGCGTTGGGGGCGTTGGAGGCGTTGGAGGCGTTGGAGGCGTTGGAGGCGTTGGAGGCGTTGGAGGCGTTGGAGGCATTGGAGGCGTTGAAAGCGTTGGAGGCGTTGGCGGCGTTGGCGGCGTTGGCGGCGTTGGAGGCGTTGGAGGCGTTGGAGGCGTTGGAGGCGTTGGAGGCGTTGGAGGCGTTGGAGGCGTTGGAGGCGTTGGAGGCGTTGGAGGCGTTGGAGGCGTTGGAGGCGATGCTGGTGAAGATGGGAGTGGCTGTGAAAGCACTGGCGTTGGCGAAGTTGGGGGAGGAGGCGACAGCGGCTCCGGTGGTGGCAGCATCAGCCGAGGCAGTGGAGGCGGTGACGACGACCGTGGCGGTGGCGGCGACGGTGAAGGCTTCGGCGGCAGCGGTGTGTGGGGTGGGCGTGCCGGGACAGCGAGGCCAGCGCCACCTCTCTCGCCCCCACCCCGCCCCGCTGGCGCGCCATCGGTCTCGCCCTCCGCCCCCGGTCGGAGGGGCGGCGCGTGTACGGCACGACGCGCTGTCGCCCCAAGACACGACACGAAAGCGCTCTCTGGTGATAAAGGATTCTGCGCCGTCATTCCAAGTCGCTGCGTTCGGAGGCGAGTGCACGCACGTTTCACAACGATCGCTGGTGCAATGTCGGAATGTGGCTCGGGTGTTTATATTTATTGCTGTGGATTGCTGCAATAAAAGCAGCTATGGTAAATGAATGTTTTGTTTGCCGTACGGATGGGATTCTCAATGGATCTAAAAAGTTATCGGTTCGTAGTTTTCATGTTGATTCTTCTGTTTCCGTATTGATAATTTGAGTAATTAAATAATATATCCCCACAATATTTACCGCGTTAATCTAATTAGTGCAATCAATAATCACGAGGAAATCATTGGGAATGAAATTTTTTATATATCCCTTTAGACTTTTATTTCAATATTGAATGAAAACTTCTCTGGTTGATTACTTCAAATCTACAATATGGTTTAGAATAAATGTTACAAACTTCTATCTGGGAGATTAAAGGTGATCACTTGCTCCCAATAAAAATGGGTGATAAATGTGTACCTTATGGGTTAGAACTCGTTTGATCTGAAGGTATTTGGTCTAATGATAGAAGGTCTCATTTTTAAAGTCTAAAGTCAGAAATCACGTCTAATGAAAATTTGGTCTAATTTTTAAAAACTCTCATAATATTTGGTGTAATTGTCAAAAATAAACTTCGGTCTATCGGACACGAATGTTCAATATATTATGATAAAATACGTAACAAAATGTGGTTCACATATCATTACGTCAGTATGTAGTTACGTCAGTATGTATTACGTCAGTATGTATCAGTTGTCTGAAATGAAATCACAATAGAAATGATACACTTTAATTCAGGAAGTACGTAATGTACATAGGAAGAAACAGGTGTTAAAATATTTAGTCTTCATTTTCGGTTGTTGGTGGAATATGAAATTTTAATCTGTGGCTCAAAGACCAAAGGTATAAGTCGATATCACCACCATCTTTATAATTTTGGTAATTTGCTACCATTTGCTCTATTTGCTTTTAATTTTGTATATCTATTAGACACCTGTGTTTGTCTCTTAGACTTCATTAATTGAACCTTATAATTGTAGAGCTCTTTTGGTATTAGACCTCTGTCGCGTGGACCTTATGTCGCATTAGACCTGATTCGCAATAGACGTTCTGTTTATTAGACCTAACGAGTATTAGACCTTTTGTCCGTAGACCTAACGACCTGAAACCACCTTATGGTTCCGCCCGTGAACCTGCGGACGCGATGATGTCTGACACACAACACAGCACCAGATGATCGAAACTTCCAAGTCACCAGTCACGATGACCCGGCATGTGGTAACTATTACCTCGTAGTAGACGAATTCGCAGCCGATGCGGCGACCTACATTGCACCTGATGACATTAAAAGCGCGTCCATGTAGCGCACGTTGATGGGCAGCCAGTAGCTCTAGTTACTTAATGAGTGCAGCTGCAACGTGATGAAATATAACTGAGTACGTCACGGCAAGGTGGAAGAGTTGACTGCCAACGTAGAGTACAAGTCAGATTTCGCGTTTGCAGTCTCACTGATATGGCCTGTAATGAAATTACAGTTACCTGCCAAAGACCAGTGCAGGGTACGTTACCTACTAATAAGGTGCATCGTTTCAACAATTTTACTCCTTTTACTTGATTCAAATTTGTCACATTTTTGTTCATAAAATATTATCCTCAGTCTCTCCCCCTCCGTATGATCTACTTGTAACATTTACCCTGGACCACTTTGTAGTGTTCTTGAATACAAACTTTGTTCATGAGAAACATCTTCTCTTCCCTTCCAAGGTTCACCTATCTTCCTGCTGCTATTGCGCGAGTTAAAGCCAAGAGAGTCGCCGTGGCGTCGTCACTTCGCATGGCTCATTGATTTCCGCCGCCCGCCCAGGCGCAAGGGTCGCGCCTTCCTCTCGCTTAGCTCCCGCGCCGCTTTCAACCACCCGGGAGATCCGCTCGGCGGCGCCGTATCTCTATGGACCCAACGACGCCTGCCCGCCGCCCCCGACCGCAACGAGAGCGGCATCTTCCCCTCCCACCCAGCACGCACGCACGCACGCACACGGCAGCTTTCGCACTGCGTCGGTCTTCTACCAGAAAACTACTTCCTCTTATTCCACTTTCACTAACACACAATACAACTTCCATTCACCAGACCATTTTGCTGCCTATCACCACGTCACAACTTGTCTTCAATTCATCACTAACACGTGTCAGCACACCACATTGTGAATACCCAGTCATCATATCACGTTTCCAACGCTGTCACTGGCACTTCATCATCTCTTTACCATGTCATACCGATAACACACCTTCATCACAGGACGTGTCTGTGCCACCAAAATATCCATCCACTCAGTTACCAACTGTCACCAACGTTATCCGATTAACAGCCACAAACACTGACATTAGCCTAGTCATCTTCTCTGTTGTTAATTGTATTGCAGGCGTCTCATTTTAATCTTTGCTCTACAACACAACTCCCGACGCCACCTCCAGCACCGCTTCTCCAATTCCCTCCACGCCATTGCTGCGTAAAAGGTCGAGCAACCCGTCCCGCTGCCACCGCTGCCGTCATCTCCGCCCCCGCCGCCTGCCACGCGCCAACCCGCACCCGAGCCCGCTTTCGCCCGGCGCGCCGCTGCGTTGCGTGGCAAGGGAGGGCGGCGGGGGCGGAGTTGGCACAAGTTCGCTTCTCCAGTCCGCTGGCTGCCTCCGCCGCCGTCTCCGGCGCCCCCGGGGGCGTCAGCGAAGAGAGCTACCGCCAGGTGAGAGGAGATCCCAAGTCCCCCGCCCCGCCCCGCCACGCCTTGCCCCGCCCCCAACAACAACACAAGCAAGCGAGGCTGCGCGGCGGGGAGCCAGCAGACAGACCCCCACCACCACCACCACCACCACCTCGTGCGGTTTCTCTGCTTTCCCAACGGAGCGGGCAGGCTGCGGGGACGCGTCGTCGCTCCTGTCTGGGCCGTCCTGCCTGCTGCGAGTGCCGACACCGCCGCCAGCGCCGCCTCGCCCACGTCTTTTGCTCTCGCCCGCCCACCGCCAGTGCCACGTTGCTCCGAGGTCCATGCGTTCGTGGTACATACCGTTGACGTATCTGCTCGTACAATAAACACCGCCAGTCTCGGCTAACCTCACTCCTCTGACACCGCGGTCATCACCTGCTTCTCTACATCTCACTCATGTTGTTCTATATCAAAGCCCACCTCAGTTTATGTACACCCGTCTACCCACACCCTGCGTAGCCCGTCAACCGCCCTGTCCTCCAGACGGTCTCCGATGTCTCCTCCCCCGACGCGACGCCCCAACCACCCGGAATTTCCTCACGCTCCCGCTATCCCCCCCTCCCTCCACACCAACATCATGTCACCTCCACTTTCTCTGTCTGTCTGTCTGTCTCTCTGTCTGTCTGTCTGTCTGTCTGTCTCTCTCTCTCTCTCTCTCTCTCTCTCTCTCTCTCTCTCTCTCTCTCTCTCTCTCTCTCCCGCCTTGTTTCTGCTGCATCGCCCCGCTCATCTCCCTCTCCTCCCCTCCTGTTCCGACTCAGACTTCGTTGCTCACTCTGTTCCCGTCCCCCATCACCACACATCGATCTCGCAACTCACCGCATCACCGTGCACCTCGCGCTCCACGGCGTCGATTGATTGATTGATTGATATTTCTGGTCACCTCATATGCTATGGTAATTTGTCCTGTAAGTGTAGATAGTACTTTTAACTCTGGAGATATATTTAACTTGGATTTCCTCCCCACTAGATAGTGAGTACTTGCACCGGCCAACAAGATGACTTGTGAGATTTTCCCTCCAGGTACTTCCTCCCCTAGCAGGGCATCGCCTCCCCCCCCCCAGCGCGGATGAGCTCTAAGCCTCCCACTAGTATCTCGACATGTGTGATAGTGTAGGGTATGAAAGTAAGAGGTGAATATAGGAAAAGAAATAGGAAGAAGAAGAAAAGATCGTTCGCGGTGCGTGTCCCCTTTGTTAGGTCTCTGCTTTGGCATTTGCTTGGTATTGATCGAAGAAACCACGGAAAATTACCGATCAGAGCAGCCTGTCACTGGAGTTGCCCTGCATACAGCAGCTAATTCGATCTAGCTACTCAGCTAGAGAAAATTCTTCCACCGTCGGGACTCGCCCCCTAGAATCTCCCGGTCAGAGCCGCTGAGGAGTGCGAAGGAAGGCAGTGGTGGCTCTGAGCTACACTCAGCCGGTCCACCGCTTCGAGCTGCCTCTGCCGCGGGCGGCGTCTGTCGTTGCTCCCCCTCTGCGCCGCCAGATGCATCCCCAATCGCCTTCTGCCTTCATTTCCTTCGCTGTCGTCGCAGTCGCCCCCGCCACCCCTGCCGCCGCCACGCGACTAATCTGCGGCTCCTGTTGCAGACTCCCCTCCGTCCGGGCGACCCGCCTTCCCCAGATCCCTGGCCGCCGCCCGCACACTGTGCACCGGCACAGCAGGCGCCCGCGCCGATCGCTGACCCCCGCGCTCCGCTCGCGACGAGCCTACACACTCGATAAGCCTGCAGGGCCTATCGCTTGCTGGGACCCTACCGGCGCCTACTTATTGCAGATCGTCCGACTTACCTCCGTTGAGAGAGGGGTCGGGATATCGAACTCGCTGGACAAACATTTGCAGCTACTTCCGAACCCTCGAAGCATTTTGCACGCCAGTCTATTTCAGTAGTGATGCAGGAAAGTTTATTTGACAGGCTTTGGTTTTAAAAGAAGGAAAATACTCTTGATAATTTTCGCTGAATTCCTTGCGAAAATACTGAGGAAACGGATAAACCTTTTATATTTTGACACATTTGCAGCTAATGATCCCACGCTATTCGAGAAATAATTACAGCACTTATAATAGAAGATTACAGTTAATCTCTTTGATGATAGATCATATTAAATACTCGTATTATTTTACAATATCTAAATTTAAGAGAACAGGTGAGGTGTGTCTAAAGGCTATTGTTTCCTTTTTCAGCTTAACGTTTCACAAAGGAGATCAAATATTGTATAATGTTCTTTATTTTTGCAGTGGAAGCAGCGATGGGGCGTGGTCACCAAACTTTCTCCAGCAGCAGGTGAGTAGAAAGGAGAAATTCAGTCTCATACTTCACGATCCACTAATGAATAATATTAGCAAATTTTATTTGATGGGTTTGTTTTCTTACTTTGGTAACACGTTTAATGAGTATTTCGTATTCTTTATTGCCCATTTTCCTTACTCAACAAACGATGTAATCCTGATATTGTGAATATTTCGATGTTTCCTAGAAAATTAAGAAATTAAGAGTTTTCAAGAAAATAAAATATTTCAGTTTTTAAATGTGTTCCTATTATTTTCATTGCTTGGTTTTCGTTCTTTTAGAGAATGTCGCGTAGGTAATAAAGACTGATGACACAATGAAGCAGAGTAAATGCTCCTTGATTTCCCCGGCATTGTGAATTGTTTGGGGTTTCACAAAAGTGACTGCTTTCAAATAACGACATTGATCAACGAATCAATATCTACTTCACAATAGCTAGACGTTTCATTACTTTACTTGGCGGTGATTTTAACTCGAGTTCCAAGTATCTGAAGGTACTAAGGAAAAGAGAGCTTCTAAAACAAATTTATTTCTCCGTCACCGCTACATAATAATTAGAAAGATCTGCTCATTGCAGAAGGATTAATTTTTTTTCTCTCCAATAATTCAGAATCAGTGTATTCATTTCTTATTGAATATAAAGTATTTATTTTATTAGATTTATAGAATTCCAAGATCAATTCGATGTCAATGTACAGTAACAAAAAATGGGTCCTTTCACTGCGAAAATATTAACTAAATACATAGAAATTTGCAACTTAGATCCGCGTTTCCAAACATTATGTAAATGTGTAAAATAAATGTCATCTGTTTTTAAACCCTTTTCGGGTAACGTTCGCATTTTTAATATTACAAATTTTTGACCCAGAGAATGTGTGAAAATGTTATCTACTAAAATTACCTTTCAGTTTACGATCAAGTCAGATATAAAAATGTTATCTTTAAAAAAACTGTCTAGTTTGTAAATTGATCAAATATTAACGATATTATATTGTATTCTTGAGAATAAAAGTGGATGAATAAGAACTCCTATCTCATAGCTGTTCTACATCATACTCAGAATCACGTAATGCTACGAATCGAATAATTATCTGCGTATTAAATAGCCACACTAACCAACAAAAGAGTGAGCAGCATATTTCATGTCTACATAGGAAATTCTTCTGTATTTCAGTCATATGTGCAGGCCCTCACTTTCAAAGGCTAACATCCTCTCCCCTAGATTTTCTGGTCCTATTCATCTCACTTTAACAAATTACGTACTTCATATTTCCTCCCTAGTAACATTTTTTAGGCGGAGTCGGAAGAAAAATGTCTGGAATGGAGCCATAATATGGTTTGTCGGCGACATGAAGTTGTAATCTGGTTGTTTTGTATCCTTCCGCACCGCTTTATCATAAGACCTCGTAAGGAATACTTGGGAAAGAAGATTGAATGTGCGATGTTCATTTTCACGTGTGTATTCACAAATTACAATGCCGTCGACGGAAAGGCGTCAACATTTCCACAGAGATGCAATCCAACAAAGTGAGTCATTCTACATCAGTCACTATAATTACTGAAATTTTTTCGGGGTTTACTGAATCACGTATGCCATGATGGTCCCTTCCATTGCATCCAAGCTGTAAAATATATCTTGATTTACTAAATTATGGAATTCCAAAAAATGGAATATCATTTCAACTTTAATTTCAAATGTATGAGTACAAAACGTTTTATGAGCTTCAGAATACCGGCTGAAACGTCTTTCCCCTCACATACATTAATTATTAAACATATAGACAAAGAACGCAGTAGAATAGTAAAGAGATAATGAATAAAATAATAATAATATAATAATATAATAATAATAATAATAATAATAATAATAATAATAATAATAATAATAATAATATAATAGTAATAATAATAATTAAAAAAATATTGAACACAGGCAAAACTGAGTATATAGTTCTTTGTATTTGATACTTTTAAAAATATTATTGCTTAATTTTAGGAAATAATTTAGAATTATTTCTACACAAACTGTTTCTATGAGGTCAATGATATTGCTGACAGGATCGTCATTGACAGTATTACACAATTTCCTCCATTTGACATACATTAACATATTCACTTCTGAATGACACCCAATAACGAGTCACCTTCAATCACAAAACGAAATAAAAAGTAAATATTACTGTGTTTCACATATTTTGAGAGTTCTTCTTTTAATAATATGTGAAAACTTTACAAAAAATGAATTACCTGAAGAAAATCTTTACTGACGTGTGTTCATTCATTGGCTTTCTTGTCCTTTTAATCCTCAATACAAATTTTCTCACTAATTTTCAGAATTTTGTGACATGATAATGGCCATTATAATAAAATACAGCAACATCATGACCAAAATAATTACAAGTATCATCAATTCTGGTTTTGATACGCACTTTGCCATGAATCAATATTCCAAAATAGTGTTCAATTCTATAGAATACTCGATTGCACAATGTTAGTTGGATGTAATATTTTTGTTCCACTTTGGTACACGAACATAATATATTGAATACCATCGACTACAATAAAATGAAATAGACCACGTATTATTTTGAGATAATTGAATTAGGGAGTCCATTCATTTGTTTTACCCATCGATTATAATTCACGGTATCGATCGTTCTGTTGTTAACACATTATTTTCCTTTCGTTGTTATTAATTTTAGAGCATCTGCTGTGTTTGGTTTATAACATATGTGTACGGTAAAATTTAATAGTTTTCTCATATTGACTAACCCTAAATAATTCAATAAATTTATTTCATTTTGCATTTATTAGTAAATAATTTTTAGAATAGTTCCAATATGTTACAAACTTTAAAAAGACCCTTCCATCAACTTTCCACAAATTTACCGCATGTTCTGTATACATGTTTTAAAACTATATAAATATAGAATATCATGGTAAGACAAGTTTCTGAAGGGATCATGACGTTTATTAGTCTTCAATCTTACAGTTCGCGTCTTTTTCTTATGTTTCTATACAATTAGATGAAGGAAAATATAAGATTTGCGATGCATTGAAATTGTTCTTTGATTATTAGCATTTGTATTCCTCTTCAGGGAGATAAATTCAAAGGAAATTCCTGACTGCAAAGTAGTCTGTACTAATGCTGGTCGCGAATTAGTGAATCGTTTCGTACAGAAAGGCGTTAAATAAACTATATTAATTTCAAAATATTTGAAGAAATGATTTTCATTAATTGCAATGTTTCTTTTTGAATAATTAATAAAATTACACTTTTACTTACTATCGAAATAAATAAATACGATTCTGTTTCATAAAAATAAGTTAGAATATTTCATGTATTTTTGGACCAACGTAAGAGCTTACTACATTTAAATTATTTCACTTTTCATGTTTGTGTCTCTGTCCATTTCATTTGTCTTTGAAGATGTTTTGTTCTACAAGTATTGTCTAAAACTATGATAAGTTTTTTTTTTCAGAAAAAATGTTTTCTCTTATAGAATATTTAGATAACTTTGTTTCATTGGTATTACAAATCGAATCTCCTATCTTATCAGTTTTCTTGTACCTTACCTTCTGATACAAGTAAATAAAATTGACACTCATTATTTCTAAGCACTTATGAAATGATGATTGATGATTTAGTTGATTATCTGTAATACATGATGGTTGTATTTACAGTCGGACCTCCATGTATAGAATCTGACGATTCCTTAGATAATATTCGGTTCCTTAGACGTATAGAAACTTCGATGTATTGAAATAATTATGAAATTGTTTGCAAATGCTTTTAAACAATTTTGGAGAAATTGAGTAAAATGGAAAATTCAACAATAAATAATTAACAAGTGTTTTAATAATTCGCACCACTTATTGATGAATAGTAATATGACATTAGTATTGCATACGTACCTGACCAAATTATAGAATTGAAATTTTAAAAAATCTAATGTTTTGTTGTACATATGATGCACTCCGTTCAAAATACTGTACACACTTGTTTAACCTACAACAACACTTCATCCGAAACATTTTCTCTCAACTGAACCTATGCTGAGCATTAGAACTACGATTGTAAGGCAGAGCTATTAGACGAAGCGGGCGCTATTGACCTTGAGATCGCTTGATTGCACTCACCGATTGACGGGTGACACGATCGACAAGGTCCCACGGAGAGGAAAAGCAGAAGTTGGTTCCCTTCACAAGGCAGCTGAGAACTAAACGTAGAAAACGCGAGTTATACCAACATTTTATTTCGTGGAAAAAATAGTCAAGTCAGAAAATATGTTCGATATATAGAAGTAATTTTCAGTGTATAGAAACGTTTTTAAACGGAATTTTTAAGGGACAGCAAAAAGTCGATTTATAGAAAATTTCGATGCATAGATTCGATAAACGGAGAAGCGACTGTATATTTCCATATTTGAAAATGCGAAATGAAGGGAAGAGTCAACTTTGCAATAGTTGTCCCTCAGAGTGCATAATGCCGAGCGGGGTCAGACTGCGGCGTCAGAGGACGAAATCTGTTTACTTCGTGACTGAGCACCCTTTGGGCCCCACAGGGCCAGAGTGTTGGGAGGGTGGGGGTTTTCGTGGAGAGAGGGTGGGGGGATCGAACAGGCCTCGTGATAGGTCGCGGCGCATGCGGACTAGAGCGGATTACACGTGTCCTCTGGCTCATTAGCACGTGCGCAGACACGGAGAGTGTCGCCGCCTTGCTTGCTTCGGCGTCACACCGTCTCGTGACAGGCCATGACTTTCAGGCGGTTTTCACGTGATCTGGCAACGATGTAGCGCCCATTAAGCAGAAATTATCTCCTTCATGGGATACTTAATTTATGCATCATTAGTTTACGAAGCACTAACAATACATGTTGCTGTACTCAAACAATTAAAGACCAACTTCCCAACGCAGCAATTAATATCCTCTACCTTTCTACTCTTTCCTAACATTCAGTGCGCCGGTAAAATCAAACCAGTTTGTGATCGGACCAGGTTTTTCTTGACATCACTTTCCTACGGTTTCGTTTCATTGTAGATACAAGAAGAATGAAATAAAGAAGAAAATAGAGTACTTTAGAGTGAGGTTAACTCAACGATATTTTAACTATCAGTAGCGGCTCTTGGTATTAAAAAAAGAAAACTTCAAACATTGAATTATCAAAGATCTCATATTCAAGAAATAATTCTAAGTGTCACTTATATTATGCACTAAGCTTTCTAGTCTTCTTTTTTGTTTTATCGTAAATTTATCTCGAACTATAAAAAAATGTTTGTTTAAACGGCATTCTTTTCATTTGATACCCCTGCAGCCTTAAGGAGCAGCCCTGTCTTAAGGGGTCTAGTACTATCTTTACAATGACAAAAGTAAATGTTCTAATATTTGGGTCATAATAACTTACTTTTATTCGAGAGCGTCTATGAGGTGACGCATACTTACACATTCGGTCATGAAAATTTATTCAACAAGAGCTTGAAAACGTACCGAAAGTACATTTCGAACTAGTACTGAAAAGACAACTGGAAAAGAAAGTACGAAACAATCCCCGAACAGAAAAATACGTATCATGTTCTCGTGGTAGTAAATTGAATTTGTATTTCACATGGAGAAATTATCATAAATTGAAGTATCGAATAAATTGTTGTACTACATCACAAGGCAAAAGTGACTGTCATAAAGAGATTCTTAGACTCGGCCTATCTGCCTCGTTCACAAATTCTCCTTTTTTCTTACCGTTTAATAAAAATTTCTGTTCTTATAACATTAGTGTCTCTTACGAACTTACATATCTTACGACTAATTCAGGTTTAATGCGAAATACATGAAAAAAAGCATGATTTTAAAAATTTGTTGCAGGTGTAGCGCACGTATTTACATCAAAGCCAAAACACTGCATTTTGCTAATTATGTAGGACTTATACCGCAATGTTCAGCTTCGGTTATGTGTATTCAGAACTGAAAGCACCTAAACGTGTTTTGAAGTCAATGTATGGACCATGTGTCAGACTATTTCCTGGCTCAATAGTCCCATTTAAGCGAATTTGTACGCGTGGCTCGCAAGCGCACAACCTGAAATGGAGATACTCGCAGAGCTAAATCTGGCCTGGCACGGTCAGCCAGGGACACACAGTTGGCGTAGCCAGCAGAAGCGTAAAGTAATACAAGCAACCAGTGATCAATGACACGGTTCTCATAACATTCTGCGGTTGCAAGTGCTCGATATAATGGAATTCCCATGACTACCTGACTCCGCTTGACAATCGCATACCAACAACATTCCGGATCCCGTAAAACATCAATATGGCGCCTACGGGCGACACCAGAACACATTACGAAATAATTGAAAGAAAAAAATAATTATCTTGTGGTTCTTCCCGCAAGGACACAATGGCCACATAAGGTTTTGAATAACATGTGCGCCATTCAATATGTTGTTGCAAATGAACAGTTGTTATCTACATCAATATATATTAAAATATGATTTCAACGGCTAAATGAACAGACCTGGCTGCAAAAGAACACGGAAATTTCTATGAAACGATGACGGCTTGGAACGGATTCAATTTTTTTCTAAAGATTTTCTTTTTTCTATGAGCGCTGAAAGACGAAGCTACAATATATAGTTAAGAAAGAGTTTAATAATAATAAAAATAACAATAATAATAATTTTTATTATTGTCTTAAAACTCAGTGACATTAGTTGATGCACTGAGCTACCACTCCGGTTTTGGTTGTTAGTGATTCCGGGCGCGTCAACTACCGATGTCATTATTCCCGTAAGTGTAGTGCATGCTTTTTTCCTCTGAAGGTGGCTGTGATCTTCCCTCGCTAAATGATGAGATTCGGCGCCGACCTACCGTCGGCTAGCGGAGTTTCTACCCTATCAGGTATGTCCCACCAGCAGGGACAAGCTCTAAGCTCCAGACTAGTCTCCCGGCATTTGTTGTAGTGTAGGACATGTTAGTGTGTGTGTGTGTGTGTGTGTGTGTGTGTATAAGGAGAGAGGGTAGAACAAGGAAGAGGTAGGAAAGATCGCGCGCGGTTCGTGGCTTGTTTGTTAGGGTACTGCTCCGACATTCGCCTGGAGTTGATCAGAGAAACCACAGAAAACTACCGATCTGAGCAGCCGACCTCTATAATTTTCCTCCAGACAGCGGCTGAATTCAACCTATGTGACAAGCTAGTGCCGATAATCATGCTACTGTGGGGATTGATCCTGTGACCTTCCAGTGACCAGAGGCACTGCAGTGACATCAGGTGATGCCCTGAGCCACCTCTTCCGGTCATTGGTTAGAATTTACATTCAATTTTAGAAGTAATGAAGTGAATAATACTAAATTAATGATAATGAAATTCGGCGGTGTCGTTAGCCCAATTCGTATACTACGCTCCGTGAAGTCAGGGAGATTAAGCGAATTCGAGACTGTCAAGTTCCGAGTTGGGTGACCGGCTAGAGCCCCTGACCAAAGGGGTAAAAGACGCTGATTGTGACGTAACGAGACTTGACTAAGATATAGTAATTGCTTCCCATTAGTAACAGAGGATTACTCCAGAGAAAGCGCTCAACGCCCAACAAGGGTTAAAGAGACGCGTTGCGTCAGTGACGTCGCAACATTTTTTTTAAAAAGTTCATATTTGCTTACCAAATTTGCAATGTATCTAGAGGTAATAATTGAATATCGGAACAAATATATATCTGGCATGGAGCAACATTTCTTACATAGAAATTTATTGCAATTGAGTTCATGAAAGCGATATATTCTTGATAGAAAAGTAGTTAAATTCTTGTAAAGAATTTTACTGAAAAAGAGCCTAGAATTACCTCGCATGTTGTAGATCGAAAAGAAACTATTATCATGAATCTTTTAGTAAACGGAATGTACTCATACATTATGGGGGAAAATCATTAAAACATATAGCGATTTAAGTGAGTTACCAGAAGGAAACGCAATTATATAAGGCATTTAATAATTCTACAGGTTTCTATTAAAATATAATTTCTGTAAAATAAAAATGGATGTTAGTTATTTTTGAGATCGATGAACTCTGTCACTGTTTGGCCGTTCTCCATGAACGTTGGCCATATACATCTTTTTTCATGGAGAAGGTTTTTATGCTGTTCATTTTATTGTAAGTCTCCACTAGATGGCGCTGCAGCCCAAGATGGCGCTGCAGTTCAATGCAATTCTCAATCCACCTGGGCTTCATTGTACTGAGCGTTGTCGTGTGACGCGGGGCGGGGTCGAGCAGCACAGGACAAGCGGACTAGCGGAGGGGACGATGTGAACGGGACTAAACTAATGCTGAGCTAGGAGACGAAAGCGACGGAGCGATAGCGGCATAGGAACCACCAGGTCGTAGCAAGCGCTGACGGAGCGGAAAGACGGCGGCGCGTAATTCTGCTACACTCCCCGAAATTACATTAAATTTAATGTTAGACCGTACATGAATTTTAATGTACCTTGCACATTTCAGGGAGATTAATGTACTTGTACATTAAATTTAATGCTTAAATTAAAATCAATGTAGATTTAATGTACGACTGTTAACTTACTTGTGTACATTAAATTTAATTGTACTCGTACATTGAAGTACGTGCACATTAAATTTAACTTACGTACATGATAATTACATTCATGTACTTTTACATTAAAAGTAATGCAGAAATTTCAGACAGTGTAATCTTCAATAAAACTATACTCTCGTTTCTGTATAGAAATGCAACTCTTTGGTTAATACCCTTTTTGTAATATATTTATTTCAGTCAGATTTTAGCGAATAATTAGCATTCAAGATTTAGTTTTACAAACTTCTAAAGCATGCTAGAGGATCTAAGGTGATTCCTATTTTTTTTTCAATGAATATATTCAGGAAAACCAATCATGAAGTTACCTTTGATTGGCAGGCAACTTACTGTGTGAGCTGGAATTCGTCAGATAGACGTTCTGATGCAGTGAAAGATGTTTTTATGTATCA
This sequence comes from Teleogryllus occipitalis, assembly GCA_011170035.1. NCBI lineage: Eukaryota > Metazoa > Arthropoda > Insecta > Orthoptera > Gryllidae > Teleogryllus > Teleogryllus occipitalis. The sequence goes on from BLKR01001760.1 coordinate 106,482, forward strand.
ATCAAAAGGCCTGTGCAAGATGTGTTGTCAACCAATCACGGACAAATGTCACATCTGCAACGTTCTTTTAGGACATTTACCACCACATGCTTCTTAATAAAAAATGAAATTAAACCTCTGTATGTGCCCTAGATGTTCTAAAATGTATTATGAGAGATGCTTTGTAAGGTGTAACCAACCTTTCGAAGAATTGCTCTCATCGATAACGCTTTTGTAGTATCCTTCCAGCTACTTTCATTTTCCTCTCCCCTTCCCTTTACTTATACTTTCGGCTTTTTCTTGTTTAGCTGTTGCATTTCTGTTGGTACAAGTGTTGCGTGCAGGTTGACTGTAGTGGGGGCACAGAGAACTACCAAAGGCGGGGAACAAAAAGCAGAATTCCAGGGAAGATCGTTCTGCTCTGATTGTCGCCATGATGACTGTATGAAAGAGGGTTATGACCGACGGCTACTGGTTGAAGGGGTGGTTTGTGTTGTGAATACCTTATGCAAGGGCAGCGTTGCGGTTTCGTTCGATAACAATTTCAGGTAAGAGACAGGGAGGCGTACATAAATGTATGTGAACTTTCCCAGTTAATACTGCACTCACAGACTTTCCAAATCAAATTTTAAAATGTTTATTTCAATGTACAAACGTCACAAATAATGAGTTAATTACATTTAAAATCAAATTTATTCTTAATTAGGTACTTTTCTCTGTTTGTTTAACGTATTCATATTTTTGAGTATTTATTTTCTTTATATTTTGATTCATATTCGCATTTGGTTAGCAATTCACTTTCTTATTAAAATATATATATATTAATTGAGCGACACGCATAACTACATTCTATTAAACTACTTTCGCCTAACTACATTCCATTAAATCGCTATAAACACGTATCATAATAACACTACTTTGTGAACAGCACCTTTTATCAAATGTATAATATAGAATTGTGGACTTTAAAATGTGAAGTAAACTTAGGCTGTTTATATCCTTTGGCGCATATTTAAACAAAGCACACGAGTAAATCATATTGTTTTAAAATTGATGTCAGTTTCAGTTAACAAATAACACTACACCTTGAGTTATTTTCTAATATAAAGGGCTGCCCTTATTTGCGCATTTCATAAGAAGTATACGTGTTTGACAGACAAGGGGGAGAGAAAACTCTAAAACCTGAACAAATTTACTTTACAATTAGTGGCCTGCATCGGCAAAAAAGCTGCTGAACGAAATAACACATATCATTTGAAAGAGCAGCATGCTCAAAGCTCAAGATCGACAAATAAAATACTCTCGAGTAAAACGCCAACATGTAATATTTGAACAACTCCAATCGCGATGAATACTGTAATGTATGTATGTACGGAACATCAGTCACTTAATTCGAATAAAAGTTACTTACGCGTAACGCAAGACGTGAATAGCAAATATTGAATGGAAGGTATCCTTTTTCTTGGAGCCTTGCTGTCGCATGACCGTCAGCTGTGTCATCACATTCACTGTGTATGAGATCGAGACTAGGTGGAATAACGCAATCAAATATTGGCTTTTTTAGTCGAAATCGAAACTTTTTCATTGTTGTTGGATTTTTACAGAGTTTCAACATGGTAGACAATAGACGAGTCTCACATACCCAGAAGCTGCATATCTTTCCGCCAATTTATGGTTGGCTGTTAGTAATTCCGGGCGCGTCAACAGCATAGGTCATTTGTCCTTTAAATGTAGTACATGTTTTTTTCTCGGGAGATGGCTGTGATCATCCCCCGCTAGATGGCGAGATCCGGCGCCGAACTACCGTCGGGTAGCGAAGTTGCCCCCTAACCAGGACTTTCCCACCAGCGGGGCACAGCCTCAGCCGGAACAAGCTCTAAGCTCCCGACCGGTCTCCCGGAATATGTGGTAGTGTAATGCATATTAATGTAAGTGTGTGTGTGTGTGTTTAAGGGGAGAGGATAGGATAAGGAAGAGGAAGGACAGGTCACGCGCGGTCTGTGACCCGTTTGTTAGGGTACTGCTCCGACATTGGCCTGGTTTTGATCGGAGAAAACACGGCAAACTACCGATCAGAGCAGCCGGCCGCTAGAATTCTCCTCCAGACAGCGACTGAATTCGACCTAGCTGAAAAGCTAATGTCGAAAATCCTGCCGCCGTCAGCACTCGAACCTAGGACCTCCCGGTCAGAGGCGTTTCAGTGACATGAGTTGACGCACTGAGCTACCGCTCCCGGTGCCCATTCCTGCGTATAATTGAAATTAGTCATACAGATTGTGGACGTGGGAGGAGTATGCCTGGTCGTACTTGTTCGCGGATCTCGCTGTGCTAAGTGCAACCTGCAACGGCCGCGGTTCTCGCCCGCAGCGTCTTCCGCCTCATCAGCGCGAGAAGACCTGCCCCGCCCCCTCGCCCCCCTCCCCGCCACCACGTCAGCCCGCCCCGCGTGAATGGCGCATCGCCTCGAGGCCTTCGTCGCCGCAGCGTCACCTCATCTGCGGCCTCGCGGAGTCAAGATGGCGCCGCCGCGCCGCGCCGCGCCCTCGCATTCAGCCGCGCCGGCGACAGGTGGCGCTCGCGTCGCCTCAGACAAAAGCGGAACGCCGTCGCTGCCTCGGCCCCTAATTGCTCTCTTAGCGCAAATTACAGCGAGATTGCAGCGTCGACCGCAATTGTACAAATATCTCCGCCGAGGAGTGTGGCGGCTTTCCCCCAAGACGCGCGGAAATGAGTGTATGCAGGGGTGGCGGTGTGTGTGTGTGTGTGTGTGTGTGTGTGTGTGTGTGTGTGTGTGTGTGTGTGTGTGTCTGTGCGTGTGCAGTAAACCCCTGAGCGTGTGCCGGCTTTTGCTAGCCACAGCTCCGAGAATAATTGTAACGAACTCATTGTGGCGGGATGCTCTCTTCTCCTTGGATTGAACGCAGTCAATGATGACAATTGGAGTCTCTGAAAATTAAACTGATTTAACAAAATATTATTATTTTGATTAAAAAATTCCGACAACTCTGAAGATATTTTTAAGAATACCATACAAAATAAAATATAGAAAGTTATTGTAACCAGCAACTTGCGATAATAATTTAATATGTCTATCATCAAGCTAAATGTTTCACTGCATGTCGATGAACACTAAATATTTACACGTTCGACCGAGATAGATTGATTTGAATAAATAAAATTTTCCAGCGTGGAAATAAACATCATCCCAATTTTGACCACACTTCTAACCTTCTTCAAAATCTGATTCATTTACTTCAATATTTATTGTACCATTGATACCTTAAATTTTCTGCCTTTAAAATGGGTATTTATTGCTTAATTTATCATTATTCACACGAAAAAGCATGACTAGCAACCGGGAGTACAAAATCGCAGATGCGCCAGTTTTAAATACGTAATTTTCATCTGTACTGCACTGACATGTTCTCTCAGATATTCGAATCCTTGATCTTACACTTTTGAAAATGAGGATAATACTATACGACTGAAGAAACTGGTATTAGGAAGTGTTACATTTTTACCCAGCATTGCAGCTGAATAGGTCTAGAATAACCGAAACATTATTAATATTAAGCAATCATGATATGAGGGATATAAGGAAGGTATACATAGAAAGAATTAGATATTATTAATGTTAAAATATACCCTTAAGTGAAATTGTCTTTTGAATACTAAGCAATGTATTTAAAATAATCTTTAAACTCGAACTACTAAGATACGCATTCTAATGTACAGTATTCTTAACAACGTTAGGTACTTAAAGCGCATTGCTGCTCAGACATGTTTTAATTTTTCCGCACAATTGCTCGACGAATGTCGCCCGGGCGTTGGCATGAAATTGCGTGACGCGTGAAGGCCCAGGGGTGGGAGGGAGGGGGGAGGTGCGCGTGTGCGAGCGCCACCAGGCGGCAGATGCTTCTCCTACGTCTCAGGCAGCGCTACGAAAATGCCGCTCTTAAAGCTCGCATTGTGGCACCTCGTCGCCCCGGCGACCCAACCGTCTTCGGCCCATTCAATACGCCCTCCACGCCATCCCCTCCCTGCCTCTCTCTATTCCTCCTGCCTTCTCTTCATTCCTCTGTGCTCTGTTACCTCCGTCCGTGCCTTTCTTAGCCGCTTCATCTCCACTATCACGCGTCCCGGGCGATGGAGGTAATGAGATGGTGATTTCATCCCCCATGTTCATCTCCTCCGTTCCATCCTATCTCCACGATTTCATTCTTCCCGTACTTTGCCCTTCCACCGCTTAGAAAAGCTATCTTCAACATTCCCAGCTTCTATTTTTGTTCCGTGTACACCTGAAAAACGACCTTAATACACTATCCTAACTTATCTTTTACTTTTCCGCGCGTAGTTTTTTGTCTCGCTCTGTCTCACTTTATGCACATTTCGTGTCGTGCTATGATTTACTCGCATTAATGCCACGAGATGCCATGATATATCGGGCCATGCCACACACTGTCGCGCCACGTCACGATTCACCACATCACTCCAGACTGTGCCAAATCTAGTCATACTATAAGAAAGAATTCAAACCACACCACCTAAGTTAAGCTAAATTATTTTTTGCTTTATCACGCTACGTCAAAATACGCCGCACTAAGCTTCGCCCGCTCGCTCTATGCTAAGCGACCAACTCTTTAAACGATTAGCTGCAATACCATTACATCTGTAGCATTGTTAGTGAGAGGTCATGAGGTCGAAGATATCACGCGATTTTTGACAATAACTGACCGTACGACCTACCTGATAAGTAGTTTTCTGTTGCTTCTCCGGTCAACACCTGGCTAACGCCGCAGCAGGATCCCAACAAATGGGTCACGGATCCTGCGAGATCTTCTCGTCTCTATAGGTATTCCCTCCTCTCCCCTTACTGCCTCTCTCCCCACAGTTACACTACACTGCATTACCACACATATCGATTGACAAGTCGGCACCTTTAAGTTTTCCCAGCTGGAGCAGTTCCCCGCAAGGCAAGAAAAATTGGAGAGGAAAACTGAGCAAGCCGACGAATAGGTAAGCACAGAATACCAGGGTCCAGCTGTCGAGGTACTCCGTCATCTCCCGAAATAGAACTGACTCCGGATGAGGTGGTTTTTCCCTGGTGGGAGATACCTGCTTGGGAAAAACATCGCAAGCAGACGTGTAAGTCACCGCCGAATCTCCGCATCCAGCGGGAGGGAGGCACCGCTACCTTCCGCGATATAACATGCACTATACTTACGAGACTAATAACCTTAGCAGTCGCCGCGTACGGATATACTAATTAATCAATCAATTAATTCCGGAATATAACGTTCAAAACACTGGCGGGAACAAGTAGTCTGGTTAAGTCCCAATACAAAACAGGATCTAAGTAGTTGGCGCATCCATTAACAATACGACCTCATTTACATACTCACGTTTGTAAGAAACGCCCACGCGATTCCTGACTCACAGGATCACCGGGCCAAACCCATCTTCCTTCCTTTTTCACACCTCACAAACCACTGTTCCTCCCCGCCACGCCACGCCACGCCAAGCCACGCCAAGCCACGCCACGCCACGCCAAGCCACGCCAAGCCACGCCACGCCACGCCACGCCACGCCACGCCACGCCACGCCACGCCACACCACGCCACGTCACGTCACGTCACGGCCACACCACGGCCTCGCCACGCCACGCCACGCCACGGGCACGCCACGGCACGGCCACGTCACGCCACAGCCACACCACGGCCACGACCACGCTACGGCCACGTCACGGCCACGGCCACGCCACGCCACGACCACGCCACGCCATCCCAAGCCACGGCCACGCCACCGCCACGCCACGCCACGCCACGCCTCGGCCTCGGCCTCAGCCACGGCTACGGCCACGGCCACGCCACGCCACGCCACGCCACGCCACGCCACGGCACGCCACCTGCGTGGCTTGGGCCGGCGTGGCGCGCAGTCTCCTGAATGAAATCGCCGGTGATTAGTGCCGGCGGCATCGTCTTCCGCGCAGTTGGCCGCCCGAGAGGCGCCGTAAGAGAGCCGCCCCGCCCACAACAACGGCGGCGGCGGCGCAGTCGCGCACGCCGAGAACTGGGCGGCCTAATCTGGCGTCTGGGAAGCCCAAGCAGAGCTCTTCACTCCATTTACACGCCCTTTGACGCTTCCGGTGCTTCAGCAATCGCGCGCATGCGCAGGGTCAAATCTAGGGAAGCCACACTGCGCGTTGTCACTTACTAGTCGAACCTGTGCCATTACATCGCAGGAAAGGAACAGCTGTAGAAAATTTACAACATAAAAATACTACATATGCACACACACACACATTATATATATATATATAACAGATCAACGAACAGTTCGTTACTGTCCACTTTAACTTAATGCATTCAATATATAGCAACTGAAAATGTTTTGTAAAGGAACACATGTGCAGACAATGACTACATATCATGTTTAAATACTAACGTATCGTATGAGACGCCAATCCTTTGCTTTGATCGATTGTAAACTCTCACAACAAAAACAAACTAATGTCGGTAAATAAACGTTCTTTCTATTATTCTTAAGATACTATTAAAATTTAGTGTTTCTACCATAAAAATCTGTTAATATGAGAAAGTCATAACACATTTCGAACCGATTTCCCTTCCTCTTCATTTAAACAAAAAGCAGGAAAATTGCTTGTGTAGAAAACGTTCTAAAAGTAAACCTTTAGTGTTTTAAATATGCTATAGATTTCGACATCAGTCGGGATCTTAAGCTTGTACCGGCTGGGAGAGTGCCCCGTTGGGGGGAATATCTGGAGAAGGGAAACCTCTCGAGACTATGTGTAGTAAAGCGCAGGACCTCCGTTCTAGCGAGGGGACGCATCGTCACCTCCCGGAATATAACGTGCACTATATAGAATCGGGACGAACGACCATAGCAGCTGATGCGCCCGGGTACAATCAATCAAACCGAGGTGGAAGTTGGCGGCGCCTCTCGCCTTCCCTGGAAAGAGCACCGCCACTTCCCAGGACACAAGAAGCAAAACGCTCACGGGATTCATGACCTAAGTGGTTGGCGCACCAGGGAACACTAAACAATCAATCAATCTGGGTTACGCACAGATTTTCGTTACAAAATCCACGCATCTTTGAATCATGAGAAGTTAATTTCTAATTTATTTTATTTGTCTATTTTATTTTTAATGATATATAGTTTCTGATCTAGTTGGCCACGGTGATTACAGAGCGTATATATTTCCGCCTCTGTTCAAAGGATCGTGCTAACTGGATATCGTCCTGTTTGTCCTTGGTCTTTCGTGAGTGTTGTTGCGGAAGCTTCGCGTTCCCCTTACCCCAGTTTTGAGAAGCCACCGTATGTGTCCATGTCTACTGTATGGTTCATGATACGATCTCATTGGAATGTAGAAGGAGAAAGGTGTTGGCTGAAAACAACTTGCAAAAATCTTCTATTTCAGTACTAGATTGTACAGCAAACCTGCTGCTCATTGTACAGCTGGACAAAAAGATACTCGGTTCCCATTGTTGTTGGCAATCTTTATATCATGCAACGTAAAGTTCTTTGAAAACGTGAGTATATTTTACATAATTTTGAGTTATCATTAGAAACAATCTGCAATTAGTAGGTGCTGCTGTAGCACCAGTAGCTTGTTATCAAATAAAATAAAATCTGTTGTTTTTTTTTCTTGTAAGAGAGCTCACGGTGCTTACGACAAGCGAGACACGTTGAAATTACCAAGAATTTGTACACAGAGCACATTCCGCCAATACCGTAGAGAAAAAGACCCCTTTCCTCAGTACCAACACTACCGGCACTGACGAGAAGAGCCGAGAATGAGCATTTCCGTTAGTTCCAATCCTTTGACTGACCTTCGTATTGATGTGGTTTCATTTTATTTTTATTGGCATTGAAATTACATAGATCAGTACAATTGTACTTTTACATGTGTTTTGGCGGCTTAAATTAACCTTAAAAATCTAACTTAATTCTAAAAACTAATTACTCAGGATAAGGGAGCTCATGAAGCGCCTTACTTATTCTCCAACTCGTTCTGCATGTTCAAGAAAGCTTACATTGAGAACCTGTTTTTAATCCTTGTACGGGAATATTAGATTTGAACGAGGTTGAAACGGGATAGGTGGTTGATATATGAATATATTTTGCTGGATACCTTGGTTATGTATGGAATATTTAATTCTTTGCGCAACTGTAGATTTGAAACGAATCATGAGACTTGAGTCATTGTTCTGAGGTATTTATTTTGAAGGATTTGAATTTTTTTTAAATTGGTTCTTGAGGCATTTAACCATATGGGACACGCGAAGGTCATAATAGGTCGGGTATAATTTTTGTATAGGGCTATTGCGTTATTTAGAGAGTTTTTGCTTTCGTTATTAATGAGTGGTTTTAGTTGGAGGATCTTAATTTTTGCTTGATACGTTTTTGCATTTATATAGTCTTTCCATTGATGTTTCGTATCAAGATTTAGTTCTAGGTATTTTATGTTTTGATTGGGTGGAGTCCAAGGAATTAGTGAATTACTGATTTGGAGGTGAGGGGAGTGAACGTTTGTCTCAGTGTAAAAGATTTTGCATTCGATTTTCCGGCATTGAGTTTGAGTTTCCATTTTATGGACCATTCATCTATTTTATCAAGGCGTCTTTGTATCTTATTTCTTGCATAAATAACTGGACTCGTATATAATGGTGACGTCAGCAAATTGCCCGATGTTGGTGTTGGGTGCTACTGCGATGTCAGCTACGTAGAGATTAAAAAGGGTGGGAGATAACGGAGATCGTTGGAGGAGGCTGCTTGTATATTTGTGAGGGTTGAAGTGTGATTGTCTATGGAAACCGCAAAAGTTCTGTCTAAAAGAAAACTAGTTATTGTGTTGAGTAGGTGACCTTCGTATAGAATTCACAAGCAGAAAAGAAGCGCGCGAGAACTCCTAGGCCGCGAAAGCAATCCAGCGAGAACGACCGATAATAGAATGCGTTTTGTTCCACTCTACTGGATGTTCTACTCTACTGATGTTCCACTCTACGTGTGGTGGGTGCTATTGACATAATAGCTGATGAAGGTGCAGAATCATTTCAGCAGTGATTCTAATGAGAAAAAATAGTATTCTCTCGTTGCTCGCAAAACGGTCATGTCAAAGTTTAGCATTTCGCGTCGCCCGAGCGATTTCTGAAGAGATGATGTATATCAGTACGTCGCTTGGACTCATCATGATCCGCGTCACACAACGAATATTAGGAGACTTGAAATTAGATATCAAATCTGGTACATAAAAATTATGGAAGAAATATAAGACGAGAGAATTTTGTCCATGTGAATTCGAAACTCGTATTGTCTCAATAATAAATGACAGAAGTACGTGTGAACGCTATGAACGAAAATAAAAGTTAATTTTGATGATCATTCCACAATAAGAGATTTCATGCACGATGTATTTCAATTCGCGGATACTAATATTATGAATTGATTTAACAACTAAAGCCTGTCACAATGCAACTATGCTTCTGAATGTAGATATTTGAAGAAAAGATGGCATCGTTTGTCCCTCAAATATCGAAGAAATATTATAACAATATTTGGTTATAAGAGCTTGAAGTTAATCCCTCAATGTTTTGTAAACTTTAAAAGTACCGACACAACAAAATCTGTCAAATTCCAATCATCCCTAAGCCTATTTTACCAAATTATAATACTTCTAGTTCACATCTGTGATTCTACAACTCGAGCAGAACTCATGAACGAAGATGATCACTGTTGCTAGCAAATCTGGGTTTTTGTTGAGTGTGAGGAGTACATTTTGAAGCGAAATGCTTTTACATGTATAAGACTTCTAAAAATAATCATCATTGATATTTTGTTAAAAGGTGTACTGACAACTCAACCAGCAAAATGACCGTAATCGACCCTGTTTATCACAATTTCCCATTAATATCGGTCCGACCTTCTTAGTATATGATATTGGTGAACGATGTTAATCGTGTCACGCAATGCTAAAAAACTATCATTCTCTTGATGAAAGATTACCAATCATTATTGCAAGTTAATATTTATTTGATATTTTTCATTAAAGGTGATGAAATTTCTGGCAATCTCGGGACTAAGACACAAACATTTTGTGTCTCTTTCTTTATACCGTACTAGTGTTGTTAATTTTGATTTTTAAGTAATCTACTTCGTAATTTTTCGACACCGCTGATATAGGATAATGCATTTGCATAAATGTGTGAAGGTATTTGTTAATCAGCTATATCTCATGAGATTTGAAGAAAAAAGAAACTCGGCTATTTTGTGTTATACAAAAATATATCGCGCGCAAACATTAACGGTTCGTATTACACCATCACGCTGGGTTGTTCTTTAACTGTCTGAAATGTTCAATACTAATTTTGACCGAGGAAGGAGCCTTTCAATTTTTTGGTGTTCCCTTTAAAATAGGAAAGATATTATGAAGAGTGGTGATGATGATGATGATGATGATGAACCATGGATTGATTGATTAGATTGAGTCCAATAGAGAGAGGTTAGTATTTACGCTCCTGCATTCCTTTGGAAGTTATTGGGAAGATCACAAAACTACTGATCAAAACAGTCGAATAACGAATTTCCGATAAGTGCCACCGATAAGTTTCCGATAAGTTCGGAAAATCAGTTTGTGTTTTCCTAAAATTTAACCTTGAATAACTTCATGTTAAGAAATCCAGTGCTATTTAGAAACCAAAGTGTAGGTACGTCTCAATTTCGAAACGCTAATAAAGTGAAAATAAAAATAGTGACATTTGCAAAATCATTCAAATGTATCTGCCAAGAAATGTTTCTCGCACGCCCATACATGTACCAGCGGAAATGCTCATGTTAATATTTTTATAGTTTTCGATTACCAAACAATTCTGCAGAAGTCTTTTGGTTCAAAATCTTGTGTACTATTTCGATCACTGGCAAATCTCAAAAAATGAAATTTCCACACGTACGCATTTGAAGTTTTCGTAGTTTTTAAATAAAGAAACCACACGTTAATCATTTATGAATTAAGAAGTAAGAATTACCAAAAGACTTCATAAAAATTATAACAACGATCATAATTCAGAATTATTATTTTTCGCGTTCCATCAGTGTAACAGATCAAGAACAGCTATCTATTATCTCGTTGCGTAGCGCACACGCACTGACTCACTTCCGGAATCCGTTTCATTCGTGGCTGCCCTTCACACGTGTGGGGCAGCACTGTTGCGGAGCAATGACATTTTTTGCCCTGCACTAGGGTGGGTTTCAGTGCAACGAATGGAAAACGCTGTAAGTCGTAAGGGAGTTTATCACGCCCCCGCTATCGCTGTCGGTAAGCGCCTCGACCCGTTTCCTTCCAACTGACCGCCGTGGCCGCGTACTGGCGCTCTCGTCGCACTGTGTGCTGGCCGCTCGGCCGGCGAGGGGGCGGCGGCGTGGAGAGGAACTTTACGGGCGCCCATCTGCAACGATGAGCGTAAACAAACGGAGACGCGCCGCGCGCCGTGGCCGCACCGTTCGACGGTCCTCGTTACGGCGGCGCGCCTTCCCGGCCTTTAAGCGGCCCGAGATAAAGTTTTTCTAATCTGTGTACGCCTTTTAATATTCATTTTCTGCCAGATAAAGGCGAACGCGTTTCTGGTTTGTGTTTTTATATCCGCGTGTATATTCCTTCCTCTTGAGTTTTGCGGAAGATTCTTCAAGAGAATACTACTTCCTTGTGCTTCCGAAGGCTGTTGCGGGTTAAAACTTTTCCCATGGCCTTAATATCTCATTCAACATATTTCCCCTTACCATTTAATATGCAAAATAACACTCATTTTATTATTAACCAATTAAGAGATTTGGCACTTCTACGAGGAACTGAATTCATTCTTGAAGTTTAGCAAACTCAAATGACTTTCTTTTAAGATCTTTTTTGAGTGGCCAGTATATAAAGCTTAAAGAAAGATTACTAGCATCAATGAATTTGTAGTTAAAAATTGTTCTTAGAACTGGCACATACTTTCATTTTTACATTGACCAAAACACTGCAAAATTCAAGAAAATTCGCCCCAAATATAAACAATATCGTTAGTTCATGAATTCAATCATTATTGTTGGCGTCTCAAACTTTTAGTTCATCTAGCTTATCATTGTACGCTTTTACCGCCAGACGACACAATTTATTTGTATTTAGAATCTAAGAAAAGAATTTAAGCACAATATTGCCGGAATGAACTTGAAAACATCAGACTATGAACTCGTTACCTGTTCTGGAAGTAAGATAAATCCTACAATATATATATATATATATATATATATATATATATATATATATATATATATATATATATATATATATATAAGATGGATTCTTTAATACACGTAAACGAAATAATTTACTTTCAGATACTGATTTGGCATCATTAGTTTGTGTAGAAACAAAGTAGAGCTAGATGGACAGGGTTCCTTCAATTTGGAAAAGATCGTACGTGTGGTTTAGACGCCAGGTTTGTTCGCATACCACAGACGGGACAGGATAGACGGACAGATATGTAGACGGATCGGACGGATCGGAGGACGGACGGACGGATCGAACGAACGAACTTTGGAAAACACTATTTCGGTATCGAGGGGCCGCAAAACGTGTGTTTTCGTTGAAATGTTGAAATAGATCTTCCGCATTACATATTAACTTTTTCTATACTACGTGTATTACTCCGTATACGTATGTACGAGGAAGTAATAAGTAGGCTCTCCAGGTTCCGCAGTTCACAAAATCCCGTGGAACTCAACGAATGCCACTGGCACACACCTTCCAGTCCAACGCGGGGCTGACTTTGCGTTTCAGTCCGCCGCGGCGGAAAGGAAACATTGCGGCGGAAGTGTTTTGCCGCCGCCGCCGCAGGGCGGTGGCAGCGCCGCGTCGCCGCGCTTGATCAGCGTCCGGCGGCACTCGATGCGGCCGTCACGCGGGCGACGCCGCGCCGTCGATGCCTGCGACTTTCAAAGCGCCAGGAGGGGTGGCGGGGAGCGGGGCGGAAAGCGGGGCGGAGCGGGGCGGGAGCGGGCGGGAGCGGGGCGGAGCGGGCGGAGCGGGCCGGAGCGGGGGCGGAGCGGGGCGGGGAGCGGGGCGCGGAGCGGGGCGGGGAGCGGGGCGGAGCGGGGCGGGGAGCGGGCGGTGGGAGCGGGCGGAGCGGGGCGGGGAGCGGGGGCGGAGCGGGGCGGGGAGCGGGCGGGAGCGGCGAGCGGGCGGGGAGCGGGGGCGGGGAGCGGGGCAAGCGGGGCGGGGAGCGGGGCGGGGAGCGGGGCGGAGCGGGCGGGGAGCGTGGCGGGGAGCGGGGCGGGGCGGGGCGGGGGCGGGGCGGGGAGCGGGCGGGGAGCGGGGCGGGGAGCGGCCGGGGGAGCGGGTCGGGGAGCGGTGGGGTCTGGAGCGGGCCTGGGGGGAGCGGAGCGGGGAGCGGGGAGCGGGGAGCGGGGAGCGGGGAGCGGGAGCGGGGAGCGGGGAGCGGGGAGCTGGGAGCGGGAGCGGGGGAGCGGGAGCGGGAGCGGGGAGCGGGGAGCGGGGCGGGGAGCCGGGCGTAAGCGGGGCGGGGAGCGGGCGGGGAGCGGGGCGGTGGGAGCGGGCGGGGAGCGGGGCGGGAGCGGGGCAAAGGAGCGCGTAAGCGGGCGGGAGCCGGGCGGAGCGGGCGGGGAGCGGGGCGGGGAGCGCGGGGAGCGGGGGCGGAGCGGGGCGGGGAGCGGGCGGGAGCGGCAGGGAGCGGGCGGAGCGGGGCGGATGGGTGGGGAGCGTGGCGGGGAGCGGGGCGGGGCGGGGGCGGGGGCGGGGCGGGGACAAGCGGGGAGCGGGGCGGGGAGCGGGGCGGGAGCGCGGAGCGGGCGTGAGTGGCGGGAGCGGGAGGATGAGGGGGAAGTGGGAGCGGGCGAGCAAGGGAGCGGGCGGAGCGGGGCGGGAGGGAGCTGGGGAGCGTGTGGCGGGAGCGGGGCGGGCGGCGGAAGGGCAGGGCGGAGCGGCCTGGGGGATGGTCAGGAGCGGCTGGTGGATGTGCAGAGCGGCTGAGCGGGCGGGGAGCGGGGAGCGGAGGAGCGGGAGTGGGGAGTGGCGTGGAGCGGCGGAGCGGCGGGGAGCGGGCGGGGAGTGGGCGGGCCGGGCGGGAGCGGGGCGGGGAGCGGGGCGGAGCGGGCGGGGAGCGGGCGTGGAGCGGGCGGAGCGGGGCGGGGGAGCGGGCGGGAGCGGGGCGGGGAGCGGGGCGGGGAGCGGGCGGGAGCGGGCGGGAGCCGGGCGGGGAGCGGGGCGGGGAGCGGGGCGGAGCGGGGCGGGGAGCGTGGCGGGGAGCGTGGCGGGGGGCGTGGCGGGGGGGCGTGGCGGAGAGCGTGGCGGGGAGCGGGGCGGGGCGCGGGGCGGAGCGCGGGGTCGGACGCTGCTCTCGATGCATATGGATGAGGCGCCTCGGGAACACAGGCAGTGGTTAGCTGCTAATTAAAGCTAAACCTCGTGCTAATGCCGCTTCGGAGGACGCCGTCCTCTGTCCCCGCCCTCCGGCCGCCCTCGTCAGAGGCCTACGACGTCCTCACGATCCAGCCTGGGTCGCCGCTTTCGAGGGCGGCGGGGCCCTCGTGTTGAGGCGAAGCCGCGGGGGCGTTGACACGACGTCATTCGACCGCCAGCCTTGACCTTATTCCCTTGTTATTTCCAGCCGGTCGAGGTCGCCATTGGTGGAGGAGTATCTTTACAATACCAGTTTCGTTGAACGAAGGGTTGCGGATGCGGTTTCGATCAGTCTTTTTTTTGGTAGAAGTAAATGTTTATAATTGTTTCGTTCAATAGCTTGAAAGAGATTTAAATGCTAAAATGTCAGTAAATCTAATGGACACAAACACATCATGCTACTTTAGTTGACCGTTGGAATGTCAATTCCACGCAAAATATACATAGTTAAGTTCCAGAGCTTTAAAAATATATTCTGAGGTGAAAGACAACTTCTGCAGAGAAATATATATTTCATAAAATGTGTGAAACTCATTTCGCATCTATTTCCGGAAAACATTTTTCTATTCCCGTTTTAGAAACCTCTTTGTGTCGCAGATAAAGTGATTCAATTAACTAAGTACTTTCTTCCGACAACGGGTGTCATTATCTCAGAGCCCCAGTTTACCCACTGTGTCTGCACGACGTAAAGCTGGCTGTTGTGAACAGTACTTTTTCGGGGTTTGTCCTATGCATACCAGGCAAATGCTTGGGTAATATCCTAACAAACGTACTGCGGGTGATCTTTCTTTCCTCTCCCTTGTTCTATTCTTCACTTACATGCACTTAACTGTCACACATGTCAGAAGGTCAGTTGGGATCTTAGAGCTTGTCTCGACTGGAACAGTACTCCGTTGGTGGGAGATACCTGCTTAGCGAAATCACCGGCTAGCCGACATGTATGCGGGCGCCGGATGTCACCATCCAGCGAAGAGGAACATCGCCACCTATTAAAAAATATTACTAATACCAAAGAAGACCAATACCATATCGTGCCCGAAAATATCATGCATTCCATCAATGTCTATTACATGGTTACTTTGCAGATTTAAATAACTCTTTCGAATTGTTGTAGATGATTTAGATGGTAACATTTGGGTGGCAGTGAAATTTGTGATAGACCTCTCTTTCATTCTACTTCTCTAGCAAATCAATTCATTTGATGTCAATAATAAAAGATAAATACTGACACGTTTGACATGATTCAAAAGCGCAATAAAGCGATTAATTTGATTGAAGCAAGCCAAATAAAAATTGTGTATATTGATCTTCAATTATTTTGAATACGTTTCGTGGTCGAAACGATGATTGGCTGTTCGTTATTGCGAATTAAATACTCTCATATTTTATATCAAAGATAATTTTAATTTTTAAATTAAATACAGGGCAAAATGCAGTACGATGATAATTATGAAAACCGAAAATGATGCAATATTAACCCTAAAAATAAATAACAGTATAAAAATATAAATTTCTTCCAATTATTTCCAGTGTTTTGAGAAAACGAGGGACAATTTGTATTTCGTAACTCGTCAACGCAAGTATTGGCTGCCTTGTATCTCGCTTCCAGAGGCTCTTACACGACACTACAACGTAGATTGACTATTTAGTCCTTTGTTCTCCGAAACAGCCAGTAAAAATAAGTGTCTCCAGCGCCGAACACAAGCCTGGAGCGCAAAGGGATTTTCTGGGTGGTAGACGCGCGGTCTAGCCCCCTGTGGGCCCACGTGGGCGCGTCATACGGGCGAGCGGCGCCGGTGGGCGGGGCGGGGCGAGGCGGGCTGGCGGCTCTAATCGAAGCGTGGCGAATCGCCGTCGGAGGCTATTTCTGGCGCAGGGTGGCGCAGCTACCGCGGGGGTGGAGACGTAGTGGAGTTGGCAGTCGTACGGGAGATGGAAATTGTCCACTCTAGTGATAGCGAAATCGTTTTATGTTCGTACTTCTTATATTGAAGGCGCAGAAATATGTTGATGAGGATAGTGGTAGTGAATGTAGGATGGTTGTGAATACGGTGACGGTGGCGGTGGTGATGGTGACGGTGATGGTGATGCGGGTGCTTACAGTAATGAAGTAATTGCATAGGGGATTGCGGCGATCAGTAGGTTCAGTAGCTGCTGGTAAGTACGGATGGTACTAGTAGTTGATTGTAATGATGACATACTGACTGTAATGATTGACTGTGGTGATTCTGACTGTGATGACGGTGAATGTCGTAAATGTAAATGGTCATCGTGGTGTCGGTGATGGTGTTCAGACGCGGTGATTATAATGACGATAATGGAGATGGTGAGAGTTGTAATGACAGTAGTGATTAAAACGAATACTGTTAAGACGAGGATGATCTTGGCTGTCCGGGTGACGCTGCGTCGAAGGCTGTGTTGCCGACGTTTCGACCATCTTTTCGTGGTCTTCCTCAGGGCTGGTCTGCCACGAGGACCTGCTGAGGAAGACCACGAAAAGATGGTCGAAACGTCGGCAACACAGCCTTCGACGCAGCGTCACCCGGACAGCCAAGATCATCCACATAACTCCGGCCGCGGAAGCCTACGACTTCACTGTTAAGACGAGTACGATGATGATGAAGGACACTAGACACTGGAAATGGAGATCAGCGACGATAAGAAATGATGATGTAATCAGAGAAGTAATCAATAACGTAAGGCAGTGGCTTCAGATCACTGCACAGATGGCGAGCACGTCAACGGTGGGGGTGACGAGAGAAAGAAAGCTGTCCGTAGACTTCGAGGGACAGCAGAAATCTCCGTTGAAAGCGATCTCCGCCCGCGCGTGGTAAGGCTCATTCACAATGCAAACTTTAACGTAACGTAATACTGCAAACTTTTACTCGTAAACACAAGCATTCACAATGACGAACGTAAGCTGGAACGTAAGTTTCGCCTGAACCAATCAGAATTCAACGTACTGAAGCTTGATCGATTCGTTTCTAGCACGGTGGAGATATTTTTCCACCCAAGTTTCTAACTTGTTCTCCGACATTTCTATTGATTTGTCTTCATATATTTGCAAATAGCTGTTGTAGTAGTGCTCGCATTTACTTCATCGTATAAACAAGTATTCTCTCGTAACAAATTCACGAGTAATTCGTCGAACATAATTAGTTTATTCTCCATGTCAAGTTAGTCACAATAAAAATTGCCAAAATTTGTTTTGAATTCACTACACGCATCAAAACTGTTCGCAAACTAGTTTTCTGCATTACAATAACAAAATGGCATAACCACAAACTACCTCGAAAATGACTTTCCACGCTGGTCTCTGATTGGTGTTCGGCAGAATTCCGACGTAAACTTAACGTAAAAGCTTGGAGCTTGTGAAGTCTTTAAGTCTACGGTTACTTCAAGACATTATGAATGGTTTCGCTTAATAACTCATTTGTAGGTTTGGCGGCTACGTTACGTTTACGTTTAAGTTCGCGCTGTGAATGAGGCCTAACCGCGTCGATGGATGTGGGCTGAGGTCGGACGGCGTGGGGCGGCGTGGCGCGTCGGGGCGAGGCGGCGCTTGCGGCGGAGGCGGAGGAACCTCGAAGGGGCGTTTATGGGGTGGGTGGGCGCGGCAATAATTGTATTAATGCGAGGTCGCTAATGTTGGGTTAGCGTGTGCGGAGGGGGCGGCTTCGCAGGCAGCGGGGGCGGCGGGGCCGGCGGGGCCGGCGGGGGCGACGGGGGCGGCGGGGGCTGGGGTGTCGACGAAAGGAGGGGGGCGACAGTGGTGGCGGTGGTGCCCTGATGTGGGCACAGAAGGCCGAGCCAGCTGGAGAGAGGAGACAGCTGGTTCCGGGCCGGCAGCACTTCACCCCAGAAGCTACTACACTCTGGGCGCCACATTCTTAATCAATCCCGAGTTTAATTTGGCTATAACAGCCCGATGCTAAGTTTCTGGTGCTAAGATTAATTTGTTTTCTTTCGCTAAAAGCTTGGAATGTTTTTGTGACAGATTTTTGGGGGAATTTTTTTTCAGATGGTAAACTTTGTTTCGGGTGATTGATGCTTGTCGTATTAGTCGTGATATCTCCTTTTCCGTCATGTTTTCTGGAGTCTTGTAGTTAAAAATAGGTAATTCGTCACGATGATAATGTACTTTTTCACATTTTAATAAAACTGCTTGTAATCAATTACGTATTGCACATTACACGTGATTCCAAATCAGGAAGGGAATAAATACGTTGAATGTTCCAATTAGGTTACGACCACACACCTAAACATTTTTACGAATAAATTATAAAACATAAATTACTCTACTGTTGCCAAAATAATAATTGAAATTTATTTGTATGTTCAGTGTTAGACTGGATAACAGTGCTTATCTTCCATGCAAAATCCTCATTTAAGCTGAGATAATTCTAATTTTATTTAACATTATTATTTTACAGTTTTGTTCATGCATTAATGCAAATTTGCCAAATGGAAAAACATTTCTTTCTTTTCTTTTTTCTTTCTTTGTTTCTTTCTTTATTTTCCTTTTCTTTTTCTATGTATTTCCTTCTTTTCTTTCTTTATTTTTTCTTTCTTTCCTTTTTTTAGAGAATCAACTATCAGTGTCCCATGCCAAAATCAACCTACAGGAGTGTTATTTCACTAAATATCCTAGTAGTCGAGTCTACAAGCCCATTGAACGATTCAGGCATTCAGTTTTATGCCATCTCCAAAGCAAACACGTAAGGGCTGGGCGGAAGGTCACGAGACTGGCTTGGCCTTGGAGTCCACCTCCCTCTCGTCGCCCCCGCCAGCGCCCCAGCCACCCCGCCCGCCCAATCCATCGCTCCTTGAGAGCTGCTTACGCATCGCGGCGTCGCGGCGTGAGAGCGCAGCTTGCGGACGCATAAAACGCACTTCGCCTGATGACAGATGACTCGGCTACAGACGCCGCCGGTAATAAAAACCCCACCCTTTCCCTCGCCACCCCCCCCGCGCCCGTCTTCCTCCTCTTCCGGAGGCGATCGAGCAGCGGGAAAGTAAAAGTTTATCGGCGATTAGGCTTCGGCGGTAAAAAAGGGAGGAGGCGGGGTCGGGGGGAGTGGAGGGGGAAGAGGGGGAAGACGCTCGGACGCTGTCTTTTATGATCGTCGTCTGTCTGCCAGCGGAGGCGCTTGTGGGAGGCGCAATGTTCCCCGAACCGTTGCGCCGCCCGCGCTGCGCTCCACCGGAATCAAGGCGAGAGCACCCGCCTGTGGCAAGGCACTAGCGCGGAATGACACTCACTCGGCCTCCAATGTACGTATTAACAGATGAGGGTAATGACGATGATAATATGATAGTGACGATGGTTTTATATTTTGTATGAAAAAACAATAACAATAAAATATTTAACGTTTGTTTTAGTATATTTTGATACAAACGTTTGAAACAATAAATTGTTATGAAGATACCACAACTTAATCTAGCATGAAATTCCTTATTTGTTCTATATTTCATTTCTAAATTTGTTTCGCACATTTGCATCTTCTCCCATATATTATATGATCATTTGTTTGTATCGTGTTCAACAAGGGTGACAATAGACAAATCAACAAAACCTTTGGATGCATCAATGTACCAACACCACTCTCACACAAAATTATGACCATGTAACAATAATTACTGAGAGAGCACTATGTTTCTTTGGTGATAGTATTTTTATTTACATTTAAAATGTAATAAATATATTAATAATGGTAAAAATTTAAAAAAGTCCAGCTGTATTTACATTAAAATTTCAAGTAACAAAGCTTTTACTGACGAGTTAAAGAATAGTCCACAAAACACAGTTACATACAGTTAAGTACAGTAAAGTACATTACAGTTAAGTTACTTTGAGTAACTTTATTTGTAGTACTCAATTCTATCAGAGCATTTTGGCGTGTGCGACACAACTGAAGTGAACACTCATCGATCATCGTTCGATAACAGCAGTGTATTAATCTCATCCGTCTATCCGACGTGGCGTTATATCTGTGCGTTATTTATTGAGTGCCTCGCCCAAGGCAACGCGGCCCATTCCAATGCGACGATTTGTCGAGGACTCTCCAATGCGATAAGCCCGACCACTCTGCGCCATAATGCGAGCGGCGAAACGCAAACAGTTTTTGGTGATATATAATCACGCATGGTTGTGTATGACACACGTGTGTATTCGATAAGCGTGCTCTCTGACTGCTCTGTTTGTGCTGATGGAAGAGATGGAATTTGTTCATTTGCAAGGAAATGGAGCTCCGGCCTCTCCACAGTCTGATGTGGTCATGTCAAGATACGCGAGGGACATTTTTGCTGTTCGGGGTTCAAAAGGAAAGAATATTTAAACACAAGAAATTGTATGACACGGATATCAACAATAATAAAACAGATTTGAACTCGTGAAGCACCTACTACAAGTTACAAGTCGGTCGTGAAAAGCACGTTACATGGAATTTACGATATTTATAATGTTTATTTATTTATTTATTTATTTATTTATTTTACGTCAAAAAACAGTTAAAAACTGCGTATGACGTGCTATGGGGAAAAGTGAATTGTGTGCACATTTTCAAAATTCTGTGATCCCTACACTAAGTCATATACTACTTAAATTTTGAATTTTTGAAAGGGAGAAAAACTCCCATGTAATAAAATCTATTTTCAAGGATAAACAAACAAGCATGTAAAAATCTATTTTAAATAAGCAATAAATTTTGAATTTTGAAAGGGAGAAAAAAACAACAAAAAAACTCCCATGTAATAAAATCTATTTTCAAAGATAAATAAGCAACAAATTTTGGCTCTTATTACTTCCTGCCGCGACAACATGGAAACGATAATTTGAATAATTGTATTTCCCACTGAATTCTAGAAGACGTGCACAGAAAATGAAGTTACATTTATGTCCAGAAGCAAAACAAGGGGCCATCTCAGCATTTGCTCAATGGATCAGGGAAACTGGACGAAAAACCTGATCGAGATGGGGTCATTGACCCGGAAGCTGTAGTACAATAGTTGTTACAGGTTGTTTATACTTATTTATACAGTCCAAATGGTAAATAATGCATTATGTATCATTGTTAAAGTTAATGTTACTTTTCTTGTGATGCTCAGTATAGTCTCTAATTGTATAGAAACAGTTGAAAATGTTGAGAATGTAAATTGCCCAGGCACACACACAAAAAAGTTGCGAGACCTAAAGACTTCGGATTCAGCCCGTCAACGTTCATAGATAAACTTGGGTCAAGTCTTTGGGTCTGACAACAACCCCCGAAATCAAAAAATACAATGTCTCGATTTAAAAAAGAGGAGGGTGGTGGCGCAATTCTGGCTTCAGATTCGCATTGAAAATACGAATTGCGTTGTACAAATACAACACGCGTTGCGAAAATACAACGCGCGTTGAAATACGTAGAGAAATATGTGTCAAGCCTTTGGACCTGATTGTTTTTTGTGTGCCTCTGTTATTAGTATGAATGTATGTTAACGTCTCCAACAATTCCATTACTTTTTATTTAATTTCGAATTAGATCCTAAATATATTGTGAAGATTATGTGGGTGTGTTTTAATTATAAACTCAACAGGCGTATCACAAGAAATAATCGTATTAAATTTTTGATATTAGTATCTTCCTCTAAAGTAATGAACTTCGAGACTTATGGATTAGTTTAGCGTCTATGACACTTTAATGAAACTGTTTTAAACGTATTTTCGTACTTATTGTTTTAAGAAATTTTCATTACATTGAAAGGATATAAAAAAAGCTAAATGGAAGAATACGAATAAAAAATCACCAAGTCGCATCTAATAGCATTTCACTGGCTTCACATGGTAAAAGGGTCTAAACGTGTATGATGAACGGATACACTCAGATTACCCAATTTGTCTGTATATGATTTGTCATAATGTGTCGATATCCCGCGCACTTTCTTCTGATTCCTGCAAGAATTGCCAGTGCACTTCAGGTGCATCAGCGAACGAGTTCTTTGGCGCACACCCGCACCGACAGCGTCTGAAGCTCGCAGGAGAACGCCGACATCCCGGTTAACCACCCCCTCGGCGTGCCTTGCTCTGCCTGCGTAAACACGGCAGAGGCTCGAAGCGGTTAAGGCACGTTTCGGGAAAGCGGTCGTGTGTGTCTTGGCTGCACTTTCCCATCTTCCCGACTCTCCCGCTCATAACTCTCCGACGGCCTATCTATAAACTTACACGCGTTTCCCGGAGGTAATCAGCAAATTTAGGCCAACCGACGCATCTTCCCTCGTTTCAATGCATAAGGATATGAACCGGTTCCCCATATTTCTGCGCAGAAACTTGGGAGTCTGTAAGAGCTCCCATCTTTTTTTTAAGCAAGCCTAGGATTAATTTGAACTCCGGAGCAACGCGGTGAACTTTGAAGAGCGAGAGAGCACCGTGTCGCGCAACTGCTACTAGTAGATGAAAACTTTGCGCAAAAGTTTAAGCTAGCTCAACTCGTCAAAGGTTGCTCCTCCGGCGGGAGGCAGGTCGGGCGGCGCCGCGCCGCTCGTACGCGTGGCTGTGCGGGCTGCCGCTGCGCTGCTGCTGCTTCCGCTTCCGGTGGAGTAGCGCCCCCCGAGGCGACGCGCTCACTTCCGAAAGGCGTCGCCGAGGGCGCGGCCGGCGCGCGCCGACGTGCGCTTGTTCGCTGCGCCAGTTTGAGACGCGCAAGCGCTCAGTCCCTCCCGCGCTCTCTCGGTACCTCGCCCGCCCCGCCCCGTCCTGCCCCTCCTCGCCTCGCCTCGCGTTATCTCTCGGCACCTTGCCCCTACCCACCCCACCCTGCCTCGCCACTCCCCGCCCCCCCCGTCCCACCCGCTCCTCCCCACACCACCCCGTCAAGACCCCCCCTACGCATCTCCTTGTGCGCTTTCTCGGCACTTCGCTTGCCCCGCCCCGCCCCTCCCTGCCGCTCCCTGCCCCGCCTAACCCCGCCTCGCCTCGCGCGATCTCTTGGCACCTTCCCCATCTCTCCTCACCCCGCTCCGCCTCACCCCGCCCCGCCTCACCCCGCCTCGCCCGGCGTCACCCTTTCTCTCTTCGCCCAGCCCCGTCTCCCACACACTCTCAGCACCCCGTCCCACCCCGTCCCACCCCGTCCCACCCCGTCCCACCCCGTCCCACCCCGTCCCACCCCGTCCCACCCCGTCCCACCCCGCTCCCACCCCGTCCCACCCCGTCCTACCCCGTCCCACCCCGTCCCACCCCGTCCCACCCCGTCCCAACCCGCCTCTCCCCGCCGCGCCTCCCGTGCCACCCGCTCCTCCCCACACCACCCCGCCAAGCCCTCCTCCGCCTCGCCGCGCTCCAACCCTGCCTCGACACACCCCGCTCCTCCCCACCCCCGCCCCCGCCCCGCCTCGCCTCTCCTCGCCATGCACCATGCGCTCTCTCGGCACCTCTCCCTGCGTCGCCTTGCAACGCCCCTCTCCACCCCGCCACGCCACACCTCGCCCCGCCTCGCACGCTCTCTCGGGACCTCGCTCCGCCCCGACCCGCTCCGCTCCATCACGCCCCGCCTCACGCCTCTCCGCGGCGACCCGCCTCGCGCGCTCTCTCGGCATCTCGCCCAGTCCCTCCCCGCCCCACCTCGCCCTCGGCTCGCTTCGCGCGCTCTCTCTCGCCGCGTCCCACCGGGAGGTCGAGATTCCTGTTCCTTAATTGGGACAAATACGAATTTCGTACGTTTTGAGTTTATTGTTACGGCGCAGCTGCAAAAGCGCGCGAGGGCCCTGCCTTGTAGTACGGACGGGCTGTGTAAACTTGTGCACGCGACTCCCCGCTGCGGATCATGCAATATGCATGAAAAGGCGTCGAGCTGCACGATCTAGATACGTTCTAGTTTCCTACTAGTTACTTGGGAGACTGAATATTAAAGTTCAGAGCGAAATACGCGGAAAGGAAGTCGTAAGTGTCGGAGAACAGTTTGCAATTACGGAGCGCGTGCTGCAGAGGTCGACAAACCGTTAGCACTTGGCGAGTGACGAAATTAAAAATTAAAAGGAAGTGTTTTAGTGCTTTTTATCGTGACATCAATGTGTAAACTTTGCTTCTCGCTATTCAACAGTCTTCACTGATGTGCTTTTTTTTCTATTTTAGAAGTCACGCAAGGATGAATGTGAATCCAAGGAACAGAATCATCATTTATATAAGTGATCACGAAGCGTCAAACCATTCTCAATCTTGTCCTCTAATGTTTGTGTATCCGCTTTAAAATGGCGACAGTTTTTTGTCGGATTGGTATTTAATGAAGTTTTTAATCATTAATTTCCAATTTGTTTGACATTTGTTAAAATTTGTTTTCTTTGCTAAAATATAATAAAACTGTAAAATGTAGATAAAAATATAACTATTACTTTTTGTGTACTTGTTTACTCGGAATAAACAAAGTCTTGTTCAAATGTGTATTTACTTCACTCTTAATTGTTATTTTTATTTAAAGTTATACTTTTTTATTTGGACAAGAGTTACGCGCGTTCAAATTATTTACTCTTTCCAGCACGAATAAAACGTCCAAAAAGATCAACACCAAAGAAGCAAAAAGAAAAAGACGAGAGAGCGCACGAGAATTAAAATTCCTGAAGAACGTGAGGGGAGCCTGGGCTGTCTGCACCTCCGCCGTTGCTCGCACAGGCTCAGCTTCCATCCGCCCGCCCCCGCCCCCGCCCCCAGCCGCACCGCCTTCCTCGCGCCCGCATCCGCCCCGCGTTCGGCCCGGCGCCGCACCCGCTGCTCCCCGACCGATTAATTACCCCGGCGCCCGCCAGGCCTCGCTGCCGGCGCCTGGGACTGACGCTCGCGGCGCGCCCCCGGCGTCTCTTGTTTTGACGCGGGCGTGTTTTCGCAAACGTCTGCCTCCGCCCCGCCCCGCCCCCGCCCCGAACGATCGTCCGCGGCCCGGCCCGCCTGGCGCTTTCCATCTCCCAGCCGCTCCTCGGCGCTCCTGTTATTCCAGGGATTGTTATTTATACTAGTCTTCAGAGGAATAATTCTCTTTCTGCACGGATACACATTTTGCTGATCTGTGGACAACAGTGGAGACATAGCCGCTTGGTTTATGTAAGAGATGTGACATTATCTTGAAAGTAAATATGCTTTATTTCTCAGAAGCTTGAATTGCTTGCATTTTTGTTTACAGATTTTATTTTTGGGGGAAATTTATCATATTTTTTTCTGCTTACAACGTGTCTCTATTTGAATTCAATTTAAATATAATATGCAATATAGTTCAAAATTTTATTAATTTTAAAATTAAACTTGGTTTAATTCATTTTCTTATATCAAAAATGTGCCTTCCAGAGAAGTGGTTTTGAAATAAACACTGATTACACACGTTGCTATTTTTATTCTAGTTGGGAATAAAATGAGATACGGTTTCAATGATCAAATACTTGAAATAAAGCAAGAGGAACAATATTTACATATTGCAGAAATATCCAACAAAACACATTGTTGTGCTAAATACATAATATATAATGATTGACATCTGAAAATACGCGGAAACATTTTCTAATGTCTCAGGCCTTTCAAATATTGGCAACGCTTGGTCGCATGTGTGGTGCATGTGAAATAAAATAATCACAGGTTTTAACTTATAGTTATCCGACTGATTTGTTACAATATTAAAAATTTAGTTTCACCTCCCTCCTGACCCTAATATTTTCTTAAATTATTGTAATTCAAATAAAAACAAATCATGATTTAAAAGGGATCAATGTAGGGAAAATATGCTTTCCGTTAGACATCCTACTTTGACATGAAGAATGTTATTGTCGATCAACAATTTCCAAGGAACCGAGATGTCTTTTTTCATCGCAACTTTCGCGTTTACTTCTACTTCCGTCTCTTTTTTCCATCATCACTTACATCCACTCCACCTTCAACTCCTCTCCTTCCCCACCCACCTTCTTATCCCCTTCAAACTTCTCATTCACCTCCATTTCCTCTCACCCTTACGTCTGCCTGCCTATATCTCTCCTTTCTCGGTGCTTGACCCCTACCCCTGGCCCCATCGTCGTCACCGGTTGCTGACCACCGCTTCCTCTAGCGCGACCTTCACCTCCGCCTCCGCTTCCGTGGCTTTCGGGCCTCCACCGCCGCCCCCGCCGCCGCCCCCGTCGCCACCCACGCCCCCGCCACCCTCGCCGCCGCCCCACCCCCGCCGCTGCCCCCGCCGCCGACCCCGCGCCGCGCCCGCCGCCACCCCGCCCCGCCCTCGCCCACGCCACCGCCGCCCCTGCCGCCGCCCCCGTCAACCCCTCCGCCGCCCCCGCCGCCGCCGCCGCGCGGCCTTCCGGTTGCAGAGCCACGCCACCGCCACCGCCGCTGCGTCCGCAAGGGACATTTCAGGCTTCGTTGGATCCAATCTCCCCTCGCACGACTCTTAAGGGTCGGTCGGCCATCTTCCGCGCTGAAACGAAGTGTCCCGTCTCGATATACATCGAGATCATATCGACTGCGCGGGAGGAGGCGGGGGAGGGAAGTGTCGCCGGGGCGGAGGCATCGACCACACATCTCTCGATCTTATTCGAGATTGGTTGTAAGTAGACGAATTGAAAGGGAAGAGATAGAGGTGCATCTGGCTGAAAGTGGCCATAAACGGGAACGGTTATGTGTCTCAAAACACGAAAACTGGGGAAAGCCGGAGCCGCTCCTCGCATCTGTTTTCACGCGTGGAGCGCGCGTCGCAGATCCAGGTCGGCCACACGCAGCGCGCAAGGGGAGATAGGCTGGCGAAGGGGGGTTGCGATAACGTGGGCAGGATCCGCGGACGCTCCATGTTTACGACCCCTTTGGTCTGTCTCCAGAATCCAGGAATGCATTCGCTACATCTCGGTTTAAAAAATTCAAAAATTAATTTCATCAAATGATTATTTAATAAATTGCTGGTCATACAAGTTTTTTTTTGTTTGTTTTTTGCGTTTCGCATAATGTTCACTAACTTCCAACTGAAACGAAATGTATCTGTTTTTGACTGTCACTCAACTGGGAACTTCCACTTACTCTCTGACTAAGAGGAACACGCAATTTCGGTATTTAATCAATGAAGATATTCTTTGTTACGTCGTCATACTTTTGTACTTGTTTAAATTTGAAATAAGAGAATATGTATACATGAATGATATTGTTGGTAGTTTGATTAGCAATGCAATAATTATTCACATATAATGTAGTGAACACACTCTATTTTTACTTTTCATAATCTTGAACTTGTTATAAATCCAATTTACACTAAATAATATACATTATATTAGGAAATTGCATTCAAACTTTGTTAGGCTTATAACTGAAATCATATATCAAACTTACGACGTGGATTAACTATGAATTCCAAATTATCATATAAGCACATTTTTTGTATTTTGAATTAAACTCCTTTTACTTATTTTTTACTTAATTTGAATACCTTGGAATATTCCTTGGTATTCCAATTAATTACATATTAATACAAATTTGTATTCTTGTTTCCTTTCCAAATTCTAAAACATTCGTAGGTCCTTCAAAGTTCATAGTAAGAGAATATAAATATATTTGATTTTTTATAAATCGATTGACATCGTATGAAACTCAAATAAGTACTTTATCGTAATCGCGATTCATAATATAATTTCAATGAAATGGAAATTGGAAGTAATAATAAATCTTGAAGAAAATAATAAATGAATTGGCCTGTAGGATAAAGAATATTGTGTCACACGCACAAAATCTTATAAGGACCAAACACGTCCAATGAAAATATTTGTAATTTGTAAATAGAAAGGTGTTAATAAAGTATTAAAAAAGTCCTGATTTGGGGGGAAACCCCGCTAGCAGACGGTAGGTCGACGCCGGATCTCGCCATCCAGCAGGGGAAGATCACCGCCATATCTCGAGAAAAAACATCCACTACACTTACGGGACTAATGACCAAAGCTGTCGACGCGCCCGGAATCACCAACCACCAACGAAAGAGCATGGATTTATTCGACGCGAATTCCATTGTCTTGGCAGTCTCGTCAGCCTGTCGAGGGTGGGTTTCATTCAAAGAAACGATCGGGGATACTTCCCTCATTCGGCAAAGGAGCTGCGGGGCCAGCGCCTTCGTTATGAGGGACGGCATTGGCCAACGCCGCCGGCCGCAGCGAATGGCGGGAGGCTAACAAGCTGCGTAATTGTGTGCGGGGGTGGGGGTGGGGGAAGCCCGCGACTTCGCCCAATGACGGAATCCATTTCCCCGCGCCTCGGAAGGGCGGGAAAGATGAGAGATGATTACGAGATAATGGCCAACGGGAGGGGGGCGCGGAAAATGTGAGAAATGTAAATGTGGCAAAGGAACACCGACCGGCCGCTAAGAGGGGAAGCGTATAGGGGGGGGGGGGGCAAAGGAAAGAAAAATTGAGGAAACTGCTCGGAAGGTATGTAAGAAATAAGGAACGGCGGGAAAAATGTGCTGGCTCTGTAAGGGAGAAAAGGGAGGAATCTTTTACTTACAAATGTTCCCATTTAACGTTACATTGCTGACGTTGTGTTGGTGGAATATATATGTGTTCACGTTTTTTACGAGCGTTCTCTTTTGAAATCTCTAATATGTGTCAAGCAATTTTATGATGCATTATTTTAAAAGTTTGCAGTTGAATACTCTAAGAATGGTAATTCAGTTTTTCGCAGTAAGATATTAGGTCTATATGAGCTAGTAACGAAAAATGTGCTCTCTGAAAATTTCTTATTATTCAGAAATAGTCAACTAAAAATACTTTATAAATTAATTGAAGATATAGTATAACACGCGCACGTTTTTTGAGCCCCGGAATACCTACCCCCACTCCTTTACCAACATTAATTCAATTAAGAATAAATCATAGCAGCGAGCATTGTAGGCAAAATCTAATAACCAAAAATATTTGCTCCCATGTAATAGAAACTATTTTGCATCGAAAAACGAACCACAAATTGGATATAAAGTTCTCTATCAAAATAACCAAACTGCCCACTCCTCGCACAACGAGTGAAGTGAGGGCTCAAGAAAACGTGCGCGTATTATACCATTAGTCCGAAAATCAGGTTACAATAGGCAAGTGATATCATCTTCACATTAGTTACGAAATTATCAATGTTAACCATTCATTATACCTTAAAGAGATGTGTAAATAAATAAGACCGGATGTGATAATGCACAAAAATGTTTTAAAAAAATTGTCCTTCAAGTTTATTGTATGCAAATTCTTTACCAGCCGCTACGTTAAATATCCATCAGTATACATTTTAATTATTTGTAAGATAATCTTGTTATAGTGAAGCGGAATTTAAAGAAGATAGGTCATTCGATATGTACTACAAATATGTGGATGTTTAGAAATAATAAATGCACTTAAATTGTATACATTTAACTTACAATACTCATTTAATTTGAGGTGTAATTATTTAAGTATAGTTTGAAAAAAGTTACAAAATATAGACTTAAATGATAAATTGTACAATTCCGAAGTAAATATTTCGAATGAAAGTTCATACTTGAAAATTGCTATTCATTGTCGCCAGAATGCATTCAGCAAATCGAAAAATCATGTTGACTACGAAATAAGTTAGTAAGAAAATTACCTTATATATTAACCATGCGGGCGTCCTCAAAATATGTTCCTTTACAAAAATCCAGAAGCTGTGTAGCGTGAAAAGGATTGTCTGGAACATTGCTTCCTCGTTGCTACATCGCAGTGATGAAGAAGCCGAAATCGACACAGTGGGATGAATATTTTGACGTAACTAAAGTGCCCCAAAAAGACAAGAGGACTGGATGGAGAGTGAAAAAGATGTTGGGGTACGAGACAAATTCAAAGAGAAATTAACGAAACGGTAGCAAAATAGTTGGAGAGAAATAATAATAATAATAATAATAATAATAATAATAATAATAATAATAATAATAATAATAATAATAATAATAATAATTTTACAATTTATTAAACCATATGGGGAGAGAGAAAAGCTACATTCACTCTCCAGAACAAGACTCTTTCAGAATACTCTTTATATCACCGAGAAAGCGAAAAGAAACATGACTCTAATCAATGAAATTATTTACAATTCCACCCATAAAATTTACTTAAGGAAAAAGTATAGTATGAACATAAAAAGGTTTGGTAAGAGAGAGAGAGAGAGAGAGAGAGAGAGAGAGAGAGAGAGAGGAACCTGAAGTGAAGGAACAGGGGAGAGTAAGAGGAGGAAAGAGAGGGAGAAAGAAGTCGATCGCGCGTGGCAGGTATTTATGCGTCGCCCGTCGGATTCAATCTCGCGAGCACCAGGATCGCGCGGCGTGCCGGCTTTGCATGCGCTTCGGCGCGGCGCGGCGGCGAGGTTGCGGGCGGGGCGGGGCGGGGCGGGAGTGGGGCGTGTGGAGAAAAGATTCACGACGCGCCTGCGGAATGCTTGAAGTTCCCGTAGTCACTCAGCCTTGCGTCTTCTCCCTATTCGCTGACTCGAGGTGTCCACGAGTACTACCTCGTTGTTCCGATACGCAATCACAGATTCTGTCGCATTTACTGTACATATCCCCCTCCCCCCGTCTTAGAGCTCAGAGCTTCGGTTTTACATTCTTTCTCGCTTCTCTTGCCATTTTTCTGTTATCCATTTCGTCTCAAAATTTTCTCCTCCCTTGTTCTATTTCTTTCTCTATTACTGTTTTATTTCTTTTCACCTCTTTCAACATTTGTTTTGCAATTTCTTGTATTCATACTCCAGCCACTCGTAGTTTCAAATACGTTCATCTTAATTTATTGATTGATTAGAGATTCCAGGCACGTCAACTACTAAGTTCATTTTTCCCGTAAGTGTAATGCTCGATTTTATCGCGGGAGGTGGCGGTGATCTTCCTCCGCTGGATGGCGAAATCCGGCATCGACCTAACAGTCAGCTAGCGGGGATTTTCCCCAACCAGGTATTTCCCACCAGCGTGGAAAATTCTATTCGTGGTCTAAGCTCCTCACTGCTCTCCCAGCATGTGTGCTAGTATAGCGCATGTGTGTTTTAGTAATGGTGAGGATAGGACAAAGGAGAGGGAAGAAAACCGCGCATGGTCTGTGGTCATTTTGTTAGGGTACGCACATGTTGGTAGTTTAAATTACGCGATCGCCATGGCCGTAGCCCGGCGACTCTTTCGGAACGAGTCAGGAGAGCAGGGAGAAATGTGAAAACGAGAACAGGCAGTTAACGCCAGAGAGGGAACGACGGCGGAAGGCGAGTGTGGCATTGAGAGAGGGGGTGAAAAAGAATCCAACCGCATCGCTCTTTAAATCGGGACAAAAACGGTAAAAAGCAATGCTAACTAATAAGTGTGATTGAGTGAAGTAAAAAGCAATATTGATTGGACAAACTGTAGCTGTGTGGATCGGATAAAAGCTAGAACATGTGGACACGTGTGCGGCAGCGTATCCGAGAATGAAGGAAACTCCGCAATACATCGTCGGGGCGCCTGATAAACAAATTTGGAGTTGTTGAAAATTATACCGAGAGACTCAGTGTGCAAATGTATTAATGGTGTGTGAAAAATCCGTTCTGTAATATGTGGACAGATAAACCACGTGCGTAACTCGGCAATGGAGCATAGTGCAGTAGTCAGAATAGAAACATTTCGTGCGCGGAAGGTAAATATTGTAAAACGGACAGAAACCATTCCATGAGAAATATCCGTTGATGGATCGGAGGTGAGGGGCATCACCTTGCAAGTCGAGGCACGGTGGAAATCTAGTAGACAACCAGAGAGGGGCCGCAGGTGCTGCCTTGAGGCCACGAGACGGAGCGAAGCGAACCCGACGCGTCCCAGCAGGCGAGCCAGCCCGGAACCGGTGAACGGGGAGAAATCTGGCTCGCAACGAAATAGTAACAGTTCCTAAGCGGGAATTATTATTATGCATTTGAGCGAGGGGAGGGAGCAGCCGAATGTCTAAGGAATAGAATGTCGTATTTGTGTAGTAATAGATCAACCAAATTCATGTGGGAAGGCAGAAGGTGTATTTTGACATGTTATCTTGTAAATATAACGAGTAAATGTTACTTTTATAAGAATGGTTACGATTCAGTACATAAAAAGGAAGCTCCCATAAGGCATAAAAAAGATCGAAATATAGAAATAATGTGTAATGACATTCTTCAAAGTTAATAGTGAGCTTACTAACCTTTATAATATTTCAAATATTATCAATCATTAAGTGTCTCAATTTTTGTTAATATTGTTTCGTTGAAATCTGTAATAAAGGGTTAATGTACTATAATGTATGTTTCCCATGTTTGTACAATTGTATATACATCACAATATATATCCAATTGTTTGCAACACGCATAAGTAAGATTTCACATAATTTTGTACCATTTATGACATTTTCGTTGAGAAAAAGGTGGTATAACGTTTCTTAATTAACGTAAGAGTATTAATTAACGTAAGTTATAACGATAATTAATGTAAGAGAGAATTTAACATATTTTGTATAATTTCAAAATATTTTAAGTAATTCTTTCATATCTTAATTTTCTGCAATGATGTTCCGAAATGATACTTCAAAATATTTAATTGATTCACATTCAGCAGGCAGACGCAGATATACACCATTCAGCCCTCCACGAGTTTTCTTTACGTTTCTGCTACTTCATCAACGTCGGAGGTCCTGGAAGGCTTCTAATGGCCGATGGCCGGGCTATCGCAGTCCCCTCCCGCCCCAGCGACGTCGCAGACTCCGTAGGTTCCCGCGCGGGGCGCTAGCGGCGTCGTTAGCGAGCGCTGCGGCGAAAATGGCGGAATTTTTTCGCGCGCAATGGCGTTCGGTAATGGACTCGGCTAGTGAGCGTGGCCGTCCGTTGCGAGCCGTGTTTAAAATGTATGGAGCGGTTGTTTTCCGGAGGCGGGTCTCTGGTGGGAGATAATCAGCCTCGCTCGCCCGTTCGCTGTCCCTGGAGGTTCCTAAAGAGCGGTCGAGCTGCTGGTGAGATCGCACCGGAGAGGAGAGGATCGCGTTTTGAGAAAGGTCATGCCATCAGTTCTGAAAGTCAACGGAGATGGGAACTTAGCACGGGAATTTTCCTTCTTGTGGTGCAGAGGTGCTGTGTGCTCCCAGCAAGAACAGGCTTCGTGATGAATTATTGCGATACAAAGAGATGAAATGTTCTATAACTGCAAGTCATTTAAAATCTTATTTGAAATGTCTATAAATAATACATATCAAAACCATGTATATACTGGCCTCGCTTCTTTTTCCTTTTTTATCTCTTGGAATGTCAAAGATGTTTTATATAGATCATAAGTCACAAGAACTCATGAATTAAAAATTGTATATTTTTATTTTCAAAGTGGAAGAAATTTGTTTCTAACTCCTGTTACGTAAACATAAGTTTTCCACAAAAGGTATTAGATTTCGAGATAAAAGAAAATTACATTTTCTTTGTTCCGATAATCCGTTTTACAAATTTCAAGTGAATGTTCAACTTATTGCTACGAGTATACGTTACTTTAACTCTTGACAAACTTTACCAAAAATGTTCACAGACGTTTTCCTATTCTATTCCAAAAAATTGCCCACACTTTTCAGCTCATATTCATTCTCTACTACGCAGAAAGTAAATATAATCAGACTATTTCTAGTCACGACTGTTGACAAAATATTTCAAAATAAATTCATCTAAAAAGTAATGAATATTGTGGGTAATATACAACATATCCATTATCTTCAATGGAATGTCCTTTCATTGAAAGAGAAACGGAATACAATATAATAAACAATGAAAAGACAATGATGGAATAATCGGTTACAAATTGCCCAAAAAATTGTAATCTATAAACCAACCCATTAAAAAACAGAGAAGTGAGCTGACCACAAAATAAATAGCCGAAACGATGCGAAAACAGAACATACTATAATCTTACTTCTTAAAGCAAATAAAAACTACATTAACTCTTCACAACCACGCACGTTGTTTCGAGTGAGAAACAGTTCATTAGGAGATTTCGATGTTGTCACACAAGCAGCAGTACTTGAATTCCTCTCAGCGAATGCCGTGTTTTCGAAAACCGTGCATGTGTCCGATCATGATCCATTACAATCCTGCATTTGCCAAAGCTCCTCGCTACTACAGCCGCTACCGCAGCACCGGGAAGGACGCGGCGGCGGGCGACGGCGGGGCCGGGGCGGCGGCGGCGGCGGCGGCGGGGGTGGCGGCGGGGGGAGTCGAGGGGGGCGGGGTGGAATGGATGTGGCGGCGGCGGCGGCGGCGGCGTCGGTCGGTTTTGTTCCTCGCCGGCAGCTGGTGGCCATGCAAAACAGACTCCCCGCCCCTTTCTCCACCCCCACCCCCGCCTGCGCCCGCGTCTGGCTCCAGACGGTGCAGTGGGAGCTGCCCGAAGAACGGTCGGCAACGCCCGGTGACAACGCGCGGCCCCGTTTGCCACGCAGCCCTTTCGACCATTAACCGGAGCAAAGCACTCCATAAAACTCGCTCGCGTATACATGAGGGTTCTCGGAAGAACACGCTTTACACGAAAGCAAATGAGTGAAGCGAACTACTTAGTGTTAATATCCATCCTTCCAATAATCGGGGCTTTACACACTTTATACTAATAACGTCTCTTGCGTACAGGTTAGTGATTAAGGGCTCACTTTTGAAAAATTACGCAAAAGCTATATTTTCTGTAAAAGAATCATAAAAAAGGCCTAGTTATGTTAAAGCAGAGAATACAATTTTGAGATACGTTTTAAATAATCAATGCTTGTCTCACAGAAACTAATGAATTCCTTCTATGCATCTTGATCGCTTACACTGCAAAAGGTTTTTTATGAATTCACAATATTGTTTGCGCCATACACAGATTTTTTCTATAAAAACGAGTGAAGGTTATCTCTCATTTGAGAACCGAAAATGACCCTTCGCTGAGAAAATTACCTCATGTGTCAAAACACAAAGGAATCTATTCTTTCGAAAATACTTACATGTCGACTACATTCGTAGCACATTCAGTCTATAGCATCGTAATATGAAGTACAAAATTATAAAGATAAAATTGTCCTTGTGTTTTGAGTAAAATATTTTGTGAAGGTCTTTCTAGATACCTGTTAATTGGATAATTCAATTCATTCTTACAAACATGTTGATCAAATTTATATTATATCGAAAAATATCTTGGCTACCTACCGTTGATTGTCGCTAAGCACACATATGCAACTAAACTTTCTCGCTATGATTTTCCTTCCTCGTCTTCGCGATAAACAGTTACTACAAAATACGGATCGTCTTAGTCCGTTTCTTGACCAAGTAATCTTCCCGAGCAGTGCTCATATGCGCGAGTGGCTGCAGAACAAGCGCGGTGTTTTATGCAAGCCCTTTGCTACAGACGCCGTTATTTTTAAGTGTAATGCTCCTCGGGCAGCGCCTTGAAACCCAGACAGAGAGTCCTAGAGAACTTTGGAGGAGGATGAACGGAGCCATGAAGGAAGCGACGAACATCATGAAAAAAGCTGACGGAGATATTGGCAACTACCATGTGAGTTGAACATTGAAATGTGTTAATCATGCCAGCTGTAAGCGCATAACTCCCGCCCGCCATCTCGTCCGCTACCTTCTCTGCTCCGCCATCACTCCTCCACCCAATCCCCAGACTACCACCACATTCTCACATCTCTACATCCCACTTCTCCGCTCCGCTCCCATACCACCGCCCCATTCCCTCATCTCCGCCCCAGCTCCAAGATAACGTCCTGGACCGTGAGATCCTAGATTTGCGTCCCGGCTGCGACGGATATTTTACACCAGTCAGATAACAGGGTTGAAGTCGACTACTACATGGATATAAATTCTAGAGGCCGACCGTTTAATCAATCGCGTTAGTGTTTTACAGATCAGTTCCAGGGGAATCCAAGGGAAGTATCATAATAACGTATCATTCCATGAGCTGCATTAAGACCAAAGAGCTGTATGCACCAAATGATACTGACTGCCATACCGAATGAGAAGATCCGTATTCATGCAATAATATTTCAATTAGTAATAGCACATTTTAAGGAATCGAAGAGGTGCGATGTCCCAAAAACTTTCGGAACACGTATTTGAAACATAATGAAGCATTTACAGAATTCCTGTTCAGTTTTAATATTTCTTGAATGAAGATAAAGAAACAGTGAAATTTCGGGGAGAAATCAAATATTCTAGGAGTTTAATATTTTCTCTTCGACTCTTTCTGCGTGAAATATAATACAGCTACATAATTACCTAGTTTTCCGAGTTAAGTATACTTATTTTAATAGTGACTTTAGTATTCTCTATGTCTTCTTTTGATTTCGTTGCAGAATGTTAAGATAATAATGTGAATCTCGTACAGACGTCAATTTGTTTTAATTAACCACAAAATTATTATTTCGCCTACTATTCGGATTATTCAGAACAATAAACGAGAAAACGTATTAAAACCCCGAAATATTCTGTGCTTCACGTAACCTGCAATTCCAGGGAACACGATAGCAGCGCTGTTAGCGGCAGGAAGCGCGTTTCCCGGCGCTTCTCGTAGCGACCGGAGGAGCAAACTTTTTCCCCCTGCGAACACCGGAAACGGGGGCTGCTTCTACATAATGAGTCGCCGATGATCCTGCAGCAGCAGCAGCAGGAGGAGGAGGGGGAGGGGGAGTGGGAGGGGGACGGCGGCGACCGACGTCGCCGACAAATGAGAGTCAGCGCCGGGACACGTGGCGTGGTGCGCGCCGCGCCGCGCCGCGCCCGTGCGTACAAAGCGTCGCTGAAACAATAGACGCGCGAGCCGCGCCGCGCCGCGTCGCGCCGAGCTGAGCTCCTAATGAAGGGCGCGCAGCCGTCGCTGGTGTGGAGGCCGGGCGCGCACGCAGGCACGAGTGGGCGACGCCGGGTGGCTACGGGGAGAGCCACCCTCGCGCCAAGGAAACGGGGACGGGGAGGATCTCTAGGAAATTTTTGAACGTATCCGCTCGTTCCCTCCACACAGCGTGGTTTTGCTTTCTGAATGGAAATATGTTTTTTTCGTCTCACTCCTTTGTGACGTAGTTTAATTTTCCGTGGCATGTTCCATGGTGGGTGACCATTAGCCTGACGTGGACATGTGTAAAAAGAATGAAAGAAACCGAGAGGGAAAGAAAGTGAATGTGAGGGAGACAAAAAGGGTAAGGATGACCGGGAGAGCGCGAGAGACAGATTGTATAAGATTGATTGATTGATTGTTAGTGATTCCGGGTGCGTCAACTACTACGGTCATTTTTTCCGTAAGTGTAGATCGTGTTTTTGCTGGTAGATGGCGGTGGTCCTCGCAGTATGTTGAGATCTGGCGCCGACCTATTGTCGGCTAGCGGGCTTTTCCCTAACTAGGTAACTTCCATCAGCGGGCACCGCCCCAGCCATGACAAGATGTAAGCTCCCGACCGGTCTCCCGGCATGTGTGGTAGTGTAGTGCATGTAAGGGTAACTGTGTGTGTGTAAGGGGAGAGGATAGGACAAGGAAGAGGTGTAAGGGGAGTGGATAGGTGTGTGTGTGTGTGTGTGTGTGTGAGTGTGTGTGTGTGTGTGTGTGTGTGTGTGTGTGTGTAAGGCGAGATGGTAGGAAAGATCGCACGCGGTCCGTGGCCCGTTTGTTAGGGTGGCCTGATATTGATCGGAGAAACCACACAACACCACCGATTAGAGCAGCCGACCTCAAAAATTCTTCTCTAGACAGCGACTGAATTCGACCTAGCTCTCAAGCTAACGTTTAAAATCCTGTCTCTATTAGGACTCGAACCTAATACTTCCTGGTCAGAGGCACTGCAGTGACATCACTTGATGCCCTTAGCCACCTCTCCCGCTAGATTGTATAAGAGTGAGCTGGTGTTGGCATGTGAGGACACCCAAGGGAGAGAGTGCATACGAGTTCATAAAGGAGAAGAGATAGAGGAGTAAACAGGTAAAAAGGTAGAGTGAACAAGTAACAAATAAATAAAGACGGGAGAACCTTTAAAAAAAATTTTGAATACGGGGAGATACACAGCCAAGTAAATGGAGAAAAACTGAGTATATCTAGGAAATATTTGAACGTCTCCGAGAGTTCCCTCTACACTGCCTTAATTTGCTTTCAGAATCTGATGGATTTTTTTTATATAGTCCTTTCAGACGTTTTATTTTCAGTCGCATGTTTCATGCCGGATACCTATTAGCATTGCGCAGATACGTGCAAAATTATTAAAAGAAATCAAGAGGGTGCGTTTGAATGTGTGGGAGGGAGAGACGGAGGGAGAGAGACGGAGGGAGAGAGACGGAGAGAGAGAGACGGAGAGAGAGAGAGAGAGAGACGGAGGGAGAGAGAGAGACGGAGGGAGAGAGAGAGCGGAGGAAGAGAGAGAGAGAGACGGAGGGAGAGAGAGGAGGGAGGGAGAGAGAGACGGAGGGAGAGAGAGACGGAGTGGAGAGAGAGACGGAGGGAGGGAGAGAGACGGAGGAGAGAGAGAGAGTGAGAGACGGAGGGAGAGAGAGAGACGGAGGGAGAGGGAGACGGAGGGAGAGTGAGAGAGACGGAGCGAGAGAGAGACGGAGGGAGAGAGAGAGACGGAGGGAGAGAGAGAGACGGAGGGAGAGAGAGACGGAGGGAGAGAGAGAGAGACGGAGGGAGAGAGGGAGACGGAGGGAGGGGGAGACGGAGGGAGAGAGAGACGGAGGGAGAGCGGGAGAGACGGAGAGAGATGGAGGATGAAGATGATCGCAAGAGAAAATGTGCATATGAGGAAAGGAAGAAATATAGTGTATAAGGGAGTGAACCGGAGTTGACATGTGAGAATATGTGAGGATGAGAAAGCAGACGAGCGGATGAGAGAGAATTACTCGTAGTGAAAGAGTGACCAAGAAAGATATTGTAGAAAGTGTGAGATTGAGCGAGTGAGAGTGTGTAGAGTGTTTGTGTGTATGACAGATGAGGGTTACAATGACAGAGAGATAGAGAGAGGAGAGAGAAAAAGAGAAAACAAGAAAAACTATGCTCTAATTTCCTTTTCGGTCCGTCATAAACCTTTCGCTGAATCTGGACTTCGATTTAAAACCGAATATTTAGAAGAATGATTGCTTATGTTTATTGTAGGGCATAGTTGCTTTAAGACGTATTCTTCGTTTCTGTTATGACATTCCAAACAAAAATTAATTCCATTGACTGACTAAGACGAGGAGAAAGAAAAATCTTGGAGATAAAATAAGAGAAGTATTCCAAGAATATCAGAGTTCCGAACATTAGCTTGGCTATGATCTCACTTGCCTACTGACTACACTTCGTCTATGATCTCAGTTGCCTATTTTTACTTTCTCGCCTTTACTCCTCAGGCGTGTACGATGGCATATGCCGTTTTATAAAGTTTAATAGTTTAGAAGATATATAATTTTAACCTAAAAGAAAACTGAATTGTCACATTGGCCAATTCAAAAGACGCGTAGCAGATGCTGTCGGCGGGCAGTGAAAGTCACGCCTAAAAGGTTAATACAACGAGGACGTATTGTAACCGTGCGCCGTAAAACCGCGAATTTTCGTCAGAAAAAAACTCTTGAGTAGTTTTCGCGTAATTTTGTGTGAAATTTAGGCATTTTTTAACTTTTTAGTTTTTTTCTCAAACGTGGCTCCATATATTTTTTTAAATATTTTTTACTCTTGTGTACTAAAGGATTGTAAAAAATTGGTGCTTTTCTTCTTTCTGGCGAAATCTCTGTATTTTTTGAAAATTGAAAAAATTGAACATTTGAAAAGTACAAAGTTGAATTTTTGCCCTAAACAAAACCTGTTCTAAAAAATTGAGCTCTTCAAAAAAGGCAATATACACTTTTTTGAGAAAGGAGTCGTTTTCGTATACTTTAAACTTGAAAGTAATGAAATTTATAAAAAACTTGTTTTCTAAAAAAATCGCTTTAATATTTGTGTGTATTTAATGTATAAAACAAATAACGTTTAAAAGTTGCGTAAATCTCATTTTCGTTGAAGTCTCTTATTTTTCGAAAATTGCAAATAAGAAATAATGCAAGAGTGTATGTGCTGGTGTAGCTCCACTACTTTACTTATAATGGAAAAAACAAAATTTGAATATATTTCCTTTTTATTCTCATATTTATTTAATGTACAAAGTTTCCCTTCAACGCATTTTACGTAAGTTTTAGAAAGTTTTAGAAAAGCGCAAATATGGTTTTATGAATTTGAAAACAGTTTTCAGGGATGACATAAAGTCACTGGTAAAATAACAAATCGCTAAAAATATGTTCTTACTCCTGTTGTAGATTGACTTACGAATTTGGCGATGTTTGCGATTATTCTCATTACAAAATGATCTCGATGTTCGCCGTGGTAAAAGCTTTACCCGTGGTAGCTTATATTTCTAAGCATAAATTTTCACATTAAATACACTGAAAATGAATGAACCTACGCGAGGCAGTAATTGCAGTTGGGTTAACGGCTAATGGCAACCCTACGCTACCCGGAACAATTCCACTCACTGCGTTCGCAGGTTGTAATGGCAACGGCGGCTGTGCTACTCTTTAGAATTAGAAAAACGCTGCATTAGTTTCCCGTCGTTGAGCAAAACTCGATTCCACGAAAATTTCTCCGTATTATGAAAGCTGAAAGCTTTAGCGATGACTACGTTATGAAGCGGTATTATCTTTCCGTCCTTGTTTTTAGCTCTCATGACTTTTAAGGAGAGTCGTGGGATGAACGTTTGCAAGAAATGTATAGTATTTACAATCGTAAAAGTGAAATATTTGTCTCGCTCCTCTTTTCTAAATACTAATGATAAACTATGCAATATTACAAACATTTAATAAAATGTAATAGTATTTGCTCTAAATATCCATAATATTTACACATATCATTTAGAGACACACTTTAACTTGCAAATTGTTTTAACTGAGAATAATGTACAATGAACGAAACAATCATTACCGAATATGTTACGTGTAACCACTAAATATTCTCAACATTAATTCTCTAACTCATTAAAAAGTGGTACAATTTGTTCCAAACATTTAATTACAGAATAACAGTAAGAGAGTGTTTTCAAACTCCTAATTTTGGAATTTAGCCTTAATCGTAATTGTGAAAAAGTTCAATATCTTAATTACGTACGCAGCCACTTCAAAATGAGCATTCCTGTAATGCAGGATGAGGCTCGGATTAAGTTGGAAGTCTGGATTTCCAAGTTCGGCTAACTTCGTGTAAATCGCAGACTGGGACGTGGCGCCTCCGCCGCTCCCAGTACTCCTAGTTGGTGGGAATGCAACCCGCAACACGGAAGAGTATTGCAGTGTAGTATCCACCGCAGGAACAGATTAGACACTGGGGATTTTGTACAGTGAATAATAAATAACCTTCCGTATATTGAGACCAAGAATACTCTGTTTCCGAATTCTTGTGTGTGTAATAAATAATGTTTTATGCAATGAAATAATTATAGTTTAACAATTTTGATGGTTTGATGAGGAGGTCGTTCGGTGAGTATGATGTGTATGGGTAAATGGTACCGGCAGAATGCAAGTGAAGCGTGACAGGAGAAATACGCCTACAGTGCTATGTCTAGAAGAAAAACGCCCTTATCGCCAGAGCTCCTTAAATTAATGACCATTTTGTTCTTCATCTGTCCACCAAGTTTCATTTCAATTGGATAAATCTAGCGTGTGATGTGTTATTGGGGGGGGGGGTGATCGGTGTGCTCTGAGTCTGGGTTATCTGAGTCTTCAATATATTAACAA
This sequence comes from Teleogryllus occipitalis, assembly GCA_011170035.1. Lineage (NCBI taxonomy): Eukaryota > Metazoa > Arthropoda > Insecta > Orthoptera > Gryllidae > Teleogryllus > Teleogryllus occipitalis. The sequence continues at coordinate 148,664 of BLKR01001760.1, forward strand.
ATTACCAAATGAAAACGAGATGTATATGAAGAGAAAGCTAATGTGTGCAACGCAAGTTATATTTAAAAATTATAGCTCCAAGGGGTTGGTGTTTGGGTCTATTTTATACATTTTCTTTTTTGAAGCGCCTTTCGGTTTATAAGGTTCAACTTCATGAAAGAAAGTATTGTTGTGAAATAGAAAATACTGTGCACTTCGATGTTGTTGCACCTCTGAAGGCTAGAGACACTTCAGAAATTCTCTTCAAACATCTACAAATATCTCGTTTTCTACAAATGCAAGATATCATTTCATCCGTTTTCGAAGAAAGTGGAACTTGGGAAGAATTGAACACATCAGGCAAAAATACAAGAAAACATTGAAAAATAAGTCCAGGAGTACAAACTAAGAGGTTAGAAAAACATCGAAATATATTACAAATTCAAAGAGCAAGATTTTAGATCTAGGAAAGGCACACTACTGTACGAAGAAACATTACTTCTGTAAAGTTCCTTATGCTTTCACGTGTGAATAGGCACTTACGTAGAAAAGAGAAAGTATTGTAATGCTTTGGCGGATATCGGCGAACATTTAACAGTAAAATGTTGTGTACTGCGAATATTTAAATTCACCGCACGCGAGCCGAGAGCAGCGCGCTCTGGATAGACAGCTGGAGATTCAACAAGCGAGGGTCCTCCTCCAGCAACGCTGAGGCATGGGAGCGAGTCTCGGCTAGCAGCGCCGCCTGCTATCTAACGGGCCAGCAAGCGCCCCGAGAGAGTAGTAAACATAATCCAGAACTACGCACGGATCGGCAGTGAGTGTGCAACTGGCGAAGTTATGCCGTGGATATGCCGACAGAAGATTGACTTCAGAATTGTGCTTCGTTGGTATCTGGTGATCAAATTACGTATATGCGCATCTTCTGGTTAGTGGCTTTTTGGAAATTAGACTTTATTTCCTCTCCCGGAGATCTGACCACTTAGCAAGGTTTTCGTACTAGTACATGTAAGGAAACATTGTAAAAAATGTTCCAACTAAAACCATGGTTTTTGTTACGTGTGTGTGTGTATCTTATTTGAATACATTACATAAAATTAGAATTGTCGATCTCTAATAACTTCAGAATTTACAAATAGATGTACGCATCAAAAAATCAATTGATGGCAAAACATGTCTAACCGTCATTCTATCTGTCCGTCCTTGTTATTGCTAAACTGTTACGCCTAAACTGTTCAGTAGATTTTCTCCAAAATTGATATTTACTGATCTATCTGGACGAACGAAAACTATGCACGATCAGAATTTATTTCTCCATACTCCAGAAATAAGTGCTTATGTTAAATTTGGATTAAAGATAAATATATTTTTAATTTCTTTTGAATGAAAAATATTCGTGTTCTAATTAAGTCGAGCCTGGAGCAAGTTGCTCCAGACCCCCACTTATGTTACTGTCTACCAATGTGTCCATAGAGGAAATCCGAATATGTTATAAGCGGAATTGTTTTGCAAATGTTAGCAAGGAAGATTTGATTTATTCATTGTGTATAAGACAAACTGAATCAAAAGTACAAAAGTATACAACATGAGAAATTTCAAAATTATACATCTACACGCATATTTAAGTGTGTATTTGTTTAAAATCAAACTACATGCAATTTTTTGCACCATTCCGTAACATTTATAATTTGTCAACATGTTAATATATTACATACTACTTTGCTTTTGATCACTGTTTTAGCCACCTGACCAATCTATGTATTATCGAAATTATTAGGTCCTGTATTTTCTATAAGAGAATGTTAATGTGAATGTTTTCCTGGAAGTGTTATTGTAATTCACGCAACCACTCGCATTACGATTTCGAGCGCGACTAATTGTGTCTTAAAGTTGGAGAAAGTTAAATGCTAAAAATGTAACCAGCAATTTTTAAAAATAGCGACTATAAAATTCAATATTTTTAATTATTAATTTCTCCATTTTCTATGAGTATTCTAAATTGCAGACAGTTACATAATTATATCATAAAACCTTGTATTTAATCTCGTACTGTAATTTTTGCTATGTTACGGCAGAATGCGAAATTCTTTATGTGATTTTGCATCCTGCATATTTGACTTGTAGTGCAATTTGCTCATACACCAAACATTTGCTTTGGAGTAAACTTTAGATAGTTCGCTTAAAATTATTGTCATACTTAAATTTCTATTTGTCAAAGTGGCTTAGCAGAGTCGCCTCTAAATGTGCAAACGTTTCCGTTTGTTTTAGACAAACATTACTCATTTCACATGAATTCTGGATCGTCCCACGAAGGAGCCATCTATTCCTAGAAACAGCGAGAAAGTAAAATTTACCTTTATTTATTATCATATTTGACATTATGTATCGTTGTTTGCACGTCCATAAACCAAGCAATTCCGCTTCTGCCCACATCTCCACTCCATCGTTTCAACAACATGCTCGAAATTCTATTCTAGCGTCCAGATTGAATCGCACAAACCACCGTATACACATTTTGCCCGCAGTGCCAAAGTATTTTCACAGCGAAATTCTGCAAATTGATTAGCATTTATTCGCATGCAATTCACTGCCTCATTTTCGAATCGACTACACGACTCGGAATCAAAATAAGCTATTCACACTTGCCCTCCCCCGCGGAACAAGTGCCGGTGCATATGACGCTCACCGCACCGTGTTGAAGTTCATTAATCTACGAGCGACTACCTCGGGAACAAATGCGAACAAACACAGGAAGGCCAGGGCCAGTGGGCGCACAAAGGGCGTGCAGAAGGGCGCGCTGTACTCGCTCCGGCGCCCGGAAATGAAACCTAATTGTTCCGAAAACACGACCGGCCGATGTCGAAGCCCCCACGGTGCCGCTCGAAACCGTTCACGCACTCTTTTTTTCGCAGCCTATCGATTACCGCGTGTGAATCGATATGAATTGGCTCGATCATAAAACAGCATCCACCCCGCCGGGGTCCGAGCATGGAACCAGCCCCGTTGGCCTACCTACGAACGGACTGGCTCCCTTTCTACCAAATCCAAACGCTCCTCGCTCCCAACCGGCGAGTTAAGCACACATCCAGTATTCCCGATGATTCTGCAGCGAATCTGGACGGGAGGTCCTAGGTTCGAGTACCGACGGTGGCAGGATTTCAACATTATAGCTACATAGGTAGGTCTAATTCCGTCTCTCACCGGAGGAGAAATCTAGCGGCCGGCTGTTTCGATGGGTAGTTGTCTGTAATTTCTCTGATCAATATCAGGCGAATGCTGGAGAGGGACCCTAACAAAAGTGCCACGCATCGCGCGCGATCTTTCTTTCCTCTCTCTCTTGTTCTATCCTGTCCCCTTACACACACTTACACTACATGTACTACACTACCACACGTCGGGAGACCAGTCGAGTGTTTAGATCTTGTCGGCTGGAGCGGTGCTCCGGTAGGGGTGATATGTGGAAGGGGAAATCCCCCGCAAGCAGACGGTAAGTCGGCGACAGACCTCATTATTTATCAGGAGAGGAACACTGCCACCTCCCGCGATATAACGTTTACTGGACTAACGGGACTAATAACCATAGCAGTTGATGCGCTCGGAAACATCAATCAAATCCACTCCCATGCTGAAGCGGGGATTGTTTGTTCGCCAAATGAAATACGACAACTTGTCCCTCCGACCGCACAACTGACAACGAATAATTGGCACTTCATGATTTTATTGTTTGCTAAATCTCTTTCGGTGCATTCCGTTGTCAACTCAACACTATACTACAATTTTTATTCGTTATTTTCCATTAAATAAATTTTTCCCGAAAACTTCATCGAATCATCGCCGAAGCGGCGACAGCGCGATATGTGGACGATTTATTGCCCCGCGCAGAGGTGCGGACGCGCGGAAAAATTGAATATCGCCTTGCTGCGTGCGCGAGTGCGGGGGCGCGCGTGGCTGCCGGCCATGGGGGGGGGGGCGGGGGGGGGCGGAGGCAGCGGCGGGCGACATACATTGGGCCAAAAGGAACTGCAAAAGCGATGGTTCAGGAACTCGTTCCCTTGGACTGAACTCATAATTTACAATCTCACGGACCACTAATATGATTTTTGTAGTGCATTATTTTTTTTATTATTCATTATTTTATAAATTAACTGTTAGAATTTTTTATTAATATGAAATGGATCGATTTAATTTAATAATGATAATTTAATCGTAAATGTTTGCTCGGGTATTAATTCTGTTAGCAGCTTTCTGCGATTTGCAGTTTCTACACTGTCTTTAGTTACCATTATTGCTGTGTCATGAGCAAAAGTTACAATTTGTGGTTTTTAGTATTAATATTAGTAAAAATTTTAAAAATATTTTTATTAACTTACATTTAATTTGTTTGTAAAAGAAAAGTAAATGGGAAAAGCGATTTATTGATAAGTAACGCCTCTCCTCCCGGATAGAAACCTTCAAAATGTGAATTCGAAATACACAAAATTTCGCACGTCTCTACTTCTCTTTACTACTTTATGTTTCAAAAGTATTTTCTCAAAATATTAATACGAATTTTGTTTCATGGCAAGAGCATTTGCCCACAGTGCGACCCAGCTTCTGTGCCCAAATGCGAAGAAACCGCTTTAAACGTCGTGTCGCCTCATAAAATAATGTCTTTCCTCTCAAATGCGCACGCCTGCCTTCTTTCCTTAGTGGAGCGGAAGGGTGCCAGCTCTCGAGCAGTTTCTTGATTGTAGGAGAGGTTGACTACGCTGTTCCGATAGACGCCCAAGCAACTCTCACGACTGTCGTGGAAATTGTTAAATGACGTGTGACAATTTGGTAGTGCTTTGCAGCGTGAAGTATCTGCGCAAAGAAATTAGGTAAATATTTCGTCCTCTCTGAGGAATGCATTTTATTTGGGAAAACCTTGCATTTTCCGCGAAAAAATTCAATAGTTTAGGTATATTGCGCAGTTCGAAACCTGGCTGTATGTAACGTCTACCAAAAGGTAATTGGGACGAGAGGGTAGTGTCTATGACACACTCCTACAGTATTGTTAATTAATTAATGTATAATTATAGTTTATATACTATTCAAATATTATGAATAATATAATGTAATGTAATGCAATACACTCGTAATATGAAAATTTATAATTTATGTAATTTTTATGCTTGCTCCTCAAGACATTTATGTCAGTATGAAAATTATTTCAACAATATTCTATTATAGTTTTCTTAAATTTAATGAGTATATTTAAAAATCCCTAAAAATGTTCATATTTATTGAATATTTTTACAATGAAACATTAGTTAGAACTATCTGTCAAATTAATCAACGTTTATATTTAGATTTAACCGCAAATGTGACATGGAATTCCAGTTGAAAGAGAAAATTACCAGGAAAATTAAAATTCTTCTCAATATATTTCGGTTTCTTTTACACAGATATCCCAACTCTTTCGGAATGCAGTACTTCCATTTATATGTCCACGCAGTAGACGGTCTCTTCTACAGTAACAAACGAAATATAAATTTATCTCCCGGACTTTCCAATTAATTCGGGAACAAACGGCTCCTTTGTGAAATCTCGCGCTCCACTCCCCAAACCTACCGCCGAAGCGTTCATCTGCGCAGTAGTCGAGGCACACTATTTCTCTGGCGTCGTTATTAGGGCCGGGTGCCACGCCAGAGAGGCGCTGCTCATTTCCCCGAAACGTATCGCATCGCTTAATAACTTCCATATGGCTCTCCATATTACGGCTTAGGAATTTCCTTTCGCCCGCCAAGCAGCGCTCCTAACCCGAACGACGCGCGCCTCTGCTCCTAATCCTCAGACGCGGTCCCCCCTCCCCCTTCACCCCCACCCCCACCCCAGCCTCTTCCGCTTCCCGCCAGCCGGCCACTGGGCTTCAGAGACGGTCCGTCTCGTTCGCCTGTTACACAGGATCAGACCAGACGTTCCAAGTTAAATCGAATGGAAGTCAATTAATTTCCACTCCGAGGATTGAGATGAAGTGCGATGGATGTTGAGGCTTAAGATAGTTTAAGCGTTTGATGTAAGATCGTAGTGATGCAGTATTGTAAACTATCACTAGTATTTTGACGTATCTGCGAATAACGTAGACTTTCTTCTCAATTAGAGCTATGCTTCGCTTTGGCGAGTCACCAAACAATAGGTTTACAAATTTTATTTCTCCTCAGCAATAACACGTGATGTAGTTGAGAAAATAAAGACGTCAGGGAGAACTCACTACAGGAATTATGATTGATAATAACTTTCGAATAAAATGTATTAGTCCTAACTTGGATCAATGCTTTTACGTGCAGCACTTTTTGATAAATACTTTGAATTTACCTTAAACAATAAGAGAAAAAACGTATAATACATATTAGGGTACGTTAAGTAATATTTTACCAGGTAATTTCCAAAAATATAGAATTTGTTCGAATAAAAGCACAGAGGGAAAACATTGCAAATAGATTTGTGAGAAATATATGACCAAATAAGGACTAAGTGTTTTATGAATTTATTATATTGTAATTATTTAAATTAATAGTGTTATAAAAGTAAATATATGATTTTAAAATTGTTTCAAATGATTTCCGATCGTTTGTTTGCCTTCTCTTTTCGTCGAATATAGTGGTATAAGAAAGGCAAACTGCTTCCATAAATCTCACTGTACCTTCCACACGATCTAGATGGATACTGACATACAGAAACTCTCCTAACCAATTAACACTACATCTGGCTCTTTTTTTTATTGCGATATTTCAATATTTCATTTTGATCTTGTACTATACTTTCCAATTATAACTAATAAATTACGAATATGATATAGTATTAAGTTGGGAGGAAACGTTGAGATGATTGCAGTCTTTCTATTCATAATCATGTCTCGGAGATCTTACGCAATATTACAGTGCCTCTTTTGGTGGCGGAGATAAAGAGAGCGACGAAAGAGGACCAGTGAAGCTTCTGGAACGTCACACGGCTCAAACATCCCAGAGTATCCAGAGGCTTCAGTTTGAATCCTGTTGGAATACGCGTCCCTTTGACGCTAAAGAGAGCTCGGAGTGGTTATTGAAGTCGAGAGACGCTTTGTAAAATAAAATTGAATTCAACCGCGAAAAGATGTCCTTCGTGTTTTAATTATGTACTATAGGGCAGAGTTTCCGGCGTATTGTTTTAAGTTACTCCTTATAAGCGCCACGTAGTGGAGTTAAAATTGAAAAAAAAATTTACTTTTTTAATTATTTTTTCAATGTCCGAATAATGACTAGTCAATGTGCCAATGTGAAAAATGAGTATCATTGGTGTGTATAGCCACGGTATAAGGGAATAGGTGTGTCAACTGGTCGCTTTTTCGCAGATTCGGTGGTATAACGATCAGCAAACCGGAATGTTGTACCCGAGTTTGCAGGTTCAAACACGATCGAAGCCGTGGATAAGGGCCGTGGATAAGCCGTGTTTAAGGGCGAAAAAAAAAATCCTTCGTACACCTTCCTTCGGGTGGGAAGTAAATCCGGCTGTCCCATGCAGTAGATTTGCATGTAAAAGATCCTCAAGCCTAAAAGAAGCCTCTCAGCAAAATTGAGATCCACCTTTATCATCGCCAAGATAATACCTCCTTTCTCCGCTAGATGGTGAAAGGAGCGTTTCAACATTTGCGTCTGAAGATGGCTAAAGGTGTACGGCATCATAAAATAGTATATGTAATAATATGCGCAAAATACATTTATTCTTTAATGTCAAAAATAGGTGGAACTGTTTGATCTCACTCTATGTACTCACCCCGCAGGCCTCCAAGTACACCCGTGGCCTGGAACCCGGATCTCTTCACGGGAACGTCCCAAATTAAGCCTGGGTATGTCAGCTCAGAGCTACTAGTTTTGCTGGCTAGCACCGACGTCGAATTAAGCGGCACTCACAATAAGCCGGGACAAGTCCCTTCTTAATTACCCATAAGTATCGAGCACCGAAACGACGAAACCAAGAGCCATCTGAGGGCCCCGGACCGAAGCCCGGGTGGCTCGAGGTTCTCAACCCGCCTCCTCACAGCGTCCACTTTGAAGCTAACGACGTGGGTACCGCCGAAATCAAGGCAACATGACAGGGGGATCCATGTTCACCATCGAACTTTGGTATGTGAGATTGGAACAAGAACCGGATCCAATCCTGCCGAAAGGTCGGGTAGGGGCCCAACATGAGGGTCACAAGGCTAGGCTTATAACCGCCTTTAACTCGAGTCCGATTGCACGTTAACCCATCCGCTAAGAACCTCACACCTTGCGACCTTTTGACCGTCCCTGCGAAGATAAAACTGGTTTAAATAAACGATCACTTAAGTGTATAAAAACGCTACAAATGAAAGTAGAAAACGCAGGAAAAGGAGCAGGGCCAACCAATCAGTTGGCCGTCACTCCCCTCCACATCATACAATCCAGCGCTGTTTTGTTCTGTTCTATTTTGGGGATGTAGCTCGCTTAGTGTTACGCTTAGGAAAAAAAATATATAAATGTAGGAAATTTGTTCCCTTACAAATTGTATGTATTTATTTATCACAATTATCTATTAAACAGCCCTGCACGTCACAGCCATTGTGCCCGCTCCGTGTAAATTACAACACAGGGCATCTACACTCGCTCAGTGCACATTACACGGCTGGTTCACGGCAGGGCAGGAGAACTGTGTTTAACTTGCTGAAGTACCGTGCGTTGCCATTGTACTTCAACAAGACCTATACAGGCCGAAGTGGCGCAGAGAATTAGTTATGTTACTGCAGTGCTTCTGATAGGGAGAACCTATTGTTTGAGTCCAGAAAATGGTAGGATTTTCGACACTAGCTAGATAGCTAGGTCGAGTTCAGCCGCACTCTGGAGGAGAATTCTAGCGGCAGGGTCCTTGGACTAGTAATTTTCCGTGGTTTCTTTAGATTTATACAGGACGAATGCCGGAACGGACCCAAAGAAACGGGCTCCAAACCTCGTGCGGTCATTCTTTCCTGCTCCTTGTCCTTCCTTCACCCCTTTCATACACCCCTTTTATACTTGTATGCACTACACTACCACACACGTCAAGAGACCAGCTCAGCACTTGTCCCGCGGGGGAGGAAGGAAGGTGCCCCGAGGAAGACATCGCATGCCGACGTGTAGGTCGGCACAGGATTTCAACAATCAGCGAAAAATGAAAACCGTCATCTCCCGCGATAAAATATGTACTAAAGTTACGAGACATCTATTGCAGTTGGTGTGCTCAGAACCACTATATAATCCACTAATTCAATTAGTCTTACAATTAAAACTTGATAGCTTCAACAATTAAAGTCATTATATGTCTCTTAGTCCTCTTCCTCCTTTGTAAACATGCCAGGAGATCGCTCGGGAGCTTAGAGCTTGTCTCAGCACGGGCGATGTCCCGCTGGTGGGAGATACCTGGTTGAGGAAATCTCCGGTAGCCGATGGTAGGTCGGCGGCGGATCTCACCATTCAGCGGGGGATGATCACCGCCATTTCCCGTCATGGAATATCAACTATACTCACGGGACTAGTGACCTTAGTAGTTGACGCGCCCGGAATCGCTAATCAACCAAACACATCCTTCTCCTTTGCCTCCAAGAATTCCTCCACAGCTTCCTCGTCCGTCCGTCCCTCCCTTTCCGAGCAGTGCCCTCTCTCGCGGGGCGATCGCGGCTCCCCTGGGGGCGGCGTGGAGGGGCGGGCGCGCGTCCCCCGCAGGCGCTCGCGAGCGTCTTCTGTTTGCCCGCGACGCGCCCGCGCTCTGGCGGGAGCGCCTCTCGAGCGCCGGGCCTGGTCTGCCCCGACTCGGCGCTCGGCGGAGGGACACAGTGGACCCGGAGCGCCCGTTGTTTGCTTTCGACCTCAACGAACTGGCCCCGCCACCGCGCCTCCGCGGCTGGACACTCGCGTTCGAGTTGCGGGTCGTCGCGCGGCGGTTCCTCCGGTTTAAGGCTCCCACAGACCGGCGCGGTAGATCCGCAGCGGGTGCGGAAAGTTCCGAGCTAGACGCGGCGGCGGAATTCGCGGGACCGTTCACACCGGAGCGTCAACTATGAGTCGGCGTTTGGTGACGGTTGGCAAGGTCGCTCGACCCAGAGGGGAGTGAAGACTCCTGAATACGGGCGGACTTCCACGAAACTCGAGCTGCAGCGGAAGAAACGCGACTGACTGCGTTACAAATTTCGCCGCCGAACGCTGCCAATCCGACGCTCGCCTGCCGCGCAGGTCTGAACGTGCTCATAAGGCAACACGTGATGCGAAACTTCCGCTGCAGCCATTCCGCGTAGGCCTCGGATCTTCCGTGTCGGTCTGTAGGAGCCTTTAGTCGGCTTGCGTGTTCGTGTCGCTGGATGTTCGTTGGGCGACTGTGTAACCCACACTCCCGGGCTCTGTAGGTCCTCGCGACATTCGTGTTGCGCAACCGTCGCAGGAGTTTCCGCTGATCTCATCGTCCCATCTGCCGAGCATGCCTCTTCGACCTGCCGTTATCACTCACCATCACTCACCTGCCGTTACCACATCGATGTGCCGTTATCACCCCATTTTGGGTACAGAATTACCGCGTCATTCCTCCCTGTCATTCACTTCTTCCTGCCTACCTCGACCGCCTTATATTACTTCGACTTGCGTTGTCTCAAGCGCAATCATCTTCACGACTCCCTCAACGTCTTCGTGACGAACAGTTTATCTGCCCATGTCGTACACGCAACCCAAAGCACCAAAGGTATCAATGATGACAGTACCAAACCGTTCTTAGTCAACACTCTCATTAACTGTCTTGTGCTCTCAATTCGCAATTCTTTGCTTCTCTATTCAGACCAGCTTGCTGGTTACTTTTGCGCGACAATTACTGTCCATTTTCTCTCACATTTTTCTCGTTCTCGCCTGCCTTGTAAGTTTTCTAACTCCATTGCAATCATTTCATACATCCACCTACTTCTTTTAATTTCTCCGATACTTTTACACATCTTCGTCCTCACACTTATGGGGTAAGTGGTTCAGGTCATCAACTGATCTCACTACAGTGCCTCTGACCAGGCGGTCCTCAGTGTTACACCCCCGACGGTGACAGAATTTTCGTCGCTAGCTAGATATCTATCCGTAGGTCGAATTTAGCTATGTCTAGAGGAGAATTTATGCTGCCGGCTGCTCTCAACGCTACTTTTGCGTAGTTGATCCGTTCAGTACCTGGCGAATACGGGAGCTGTACTATAACAAATCAGCTATGGACAGTAAGCGATATTTTCTTCCTCTTGTCCTACCCTCACAACTTACTTTCACACACAAATACATGCACCACACTACCACATGTCATGAGACCAGTAGGACTCACAGAGCTTGTCCCGGCAGGTGCGGCGCCTCGCTTGTGGGCGATGACTGGTTGGGGAAATCCCCGCTAGCCGAGTTTGGCGCCGGATCTCGCCATCCAGCGAGGGAAGGCCACCGCCACCACCCGCGATAAAAAGATGCACTTCACTTACGGGAAAAATTACCTTAGCAGGTGACGAGCCCGGAAACACCAATCTTTCTCACAGTTCTGAACTTAATCTCTACCCATTTATTATTATTTCTTCGCATTTTATCTTCCGATTTGTTTTTCTCTCTGCGATTGGCCTTTGTCCTTCTCTTTGTTTACATCTTTCCTGTGTATCCATTTCTTCTACTCCTAACGGGAGCGGTAGCTCAGTGCATCAACTGATGTCACTGCAGCGCCTCTCACCGGGAGGTCGTAGGTTCGAGTCCCTACGGCGGCAGGATTTTCCACACTAACTTTTGAGCTAGGTCGAATTCAGTCGCTGTCTGGAGGAGAATTCTAGTGGCCGGCTGCTATGATCGGTGGTTTCTCCGATCAACACCAGGCGAATGCCGGAGCAGTACCCTAACAAACAGGTTACGGACTGCGCGTGATTTTTCCTTTCTCTTCCTTGTCCTATTCTCTTACCTTACATACATACACACACACACACACACACACACACACACACACTAACATGCACTACACTACCACATATTCCGGAAGACCGTTCGGGAGCTTAGAGCTTGTCACGGCGGTGCCCCGCTGGTTAGGAGGAGACCCCGCTAGCCGACGGTAGGTCGGTGCCGGATCTCGCCATCAACCGGGAGAAAATCACCACCATCTCCCGAGGGAAAAAGCATGCACTACACTTATGGGACTTATGACTTAAGCTGTTGACGCGCCCGAATCACTAACCAACCAACCAAATCTTCTACTCCTACTCCCCTCTGCGGCTCCCTTTCCAAGGAAGCTCCCGCGTGCTTGTCCACACAATCCTCCCCCAAAGCGCTTCCGGCCTTCTCTACGCGGCTTCAAGTTGTCACCGCTGTCACCGTTCCCGACGCCACCACCACCACCACTTCCTCGCACTCAGCGATCGCCATCGACACAGCTATCGCCCCTTCTTCCACCTCGGCTGCCGCCAACCGCCACAGCCTTCGCTAACGTCGTAGCCACAATCGCTTCGCAAAGCTACCTCCCAGCGGCTCGGACGGCCCTCGACCGCGGTGTGACGGCTAGCGCGAGCGCGGGCCGTTTCAATAAGACGCTTATGCGCGTCAGCGCGGGAAAGGCGGTCAACATTTACTCAGCGCCGAGCCATTCCGACGCTCCACTCCATTAAAGCGCTTGCACATTTCCTCCTGGGATTATTACTTATTTAGTGGGGAAGACGGTTAAAAGTCATTGGACTTATCGTTTCATATATGGTTTAATGTCCTTTACTTGTTATTTTATTCGTCATGATATTGATATGATATACCACTGAATTGATATCCCAGCCCCAAAAGGCAAATGTAATATTGCATTGATGAGGAATTGAATGAAGACAATTATGGCAAAAGAGTATAAATACGCTACCACGAGTAATTCATAGAAAACTGAATGAAAGAGAAGAAGCAACAAAAGAAGTTCTACAGAAGAAATAATTATCATAATAAGGCTGTTCCACAAAAGAACTACAATATATTGCAATAAATTCTGTAGTGGCAGCACAGATCATGTGGTACTCCATGAATAAAATTGGTAATCAGTGTGTCTTCGTACCTTGTACGATTCATAAAATGACGCCATCCTAGGACCTATAACAATGTTTACTTTGTGTGTTTAATCTAGGTTACTTGGAGCCACTGACTTTGTGAAAAAATTCCTGAAACATGTGTATGGCTAAATTTTCTGCATAGTAAATTTATATTGCCTACTAATTTTGGTTGATACCTCATCCTCAAATTCTGTAGAAAAATTAACCATTTGAAGTAATTCACCTTGAGAAATGCATTTAAAATAAATAAAAGAATGAACCAATAAATCAATGAATAAATAAAATCTTATTAGCATTACGGAATGGAAAAGTTTGTAGAAAAATTAACCCCTTGAAGTAATTCAGCTCGACAAATGTATTTTTGAAACCCAAATTCTCACTCTGTCGAATATTTATTGGCACTCCTTACTCGTTGACAAATTATTTTGACAGATGATGACAAACGCAGTATTACCTGCGACGAAGCGTCGCGTCGGGCGACGGTGTACAGAAGCTGCGTTGAATGTATAATTGAGCGGGTGAACTTCAGATCGATATCCCGAAATTGAGCATTGCCCGCGAATGGATGAACACGGAGTGACGGGATGCGGGGAGCCGTCGGGGCTCCTGTCACTCACGCCGAGGGCGCCCGGCTCCTCCCTCGCGTTTTTGCAGCACCCGACCTCGTTACGGCCGTCGCCTCATGCTCGCGGGCGCTCGGTTTCGGATGTTGCAGGCGGACGAGAGAACGAACTCGAGACGGGCACAAATCTGTTTGAAATTATGTATTCCGGTTTGGTTAGAGCTATAAATTATCTCTAAATATAGTTTTTGAATTAAATGTTCAATAAATAACACAACAAAAATGAACCTACATGATATTGTATTGACAATTTCGCTCGAATGTGACTTTCACCAATGGCGCGCAAGAATTCATATCATATGAGAGAATTAGCTGAAGTAAGCCATAGTTGGATGGGTATTTATTCATAACAATCATCTATTAGAAAGAGAAGGAAGTTAATTTTAACAGTCGTATAAAATGAAAGCAACGATTATTTAATTGCCAACCATTCCCGCTCCGTCTCTCTCTACCCCCCTCCGCCCGTGCTGCTGACATGCAGTCCTTAAAATCTTGTAATATCTTGTAACATTGCGGATTATTTTAATTGTGTTACATTATAGTAACGGAAATACACATCACAAATTGCACATTTCCACTTTCAATAGTGTTGGCTCTGCGTAGATCAGTCAGTATGTATCTTTCTTGCGGTTCTTACGAGTCAATCATTGTAATGATTTTCTTTAAAAATTATTGTTCTTGTCTTTGTGCTGGGTTACTGAAGTGTCCAAATTCCAAAACACCAGGGTTCAATAAACAATTTATTGACAGAAACAGGTACAGAGCTATAGTGCCGGATATCCAGGAGAATTGGTAGAGAGACGAAGCCGTGTTGCCGTAAATCCAGGAGATGTACCACTATACGCCGAGTCACCAAATAGCCGAAAAGGAAGGTCCGTAGTCGTTGCGCAGTTGTCGTAGTCTCTCACTCTCCACACAGTAACCACCACTTAATCACTAGCTCGTCACTCTATCACCACCGCTCACTCGCTCACTCTCTGCCTGCCTCAGCTCCGCGCCGAGGCTTTATAGCTGCCCTGGGCCGTAGGCCCGCCGACTGGCTGTGTAGTAGGGGCGGGGTCGAGTCTCGCCCCGCTCGCTCAGGCGTGGCGGCCGCACTCAGCCGAGCACCGCTGGCCCGCGCTTGTTGTTGACCGCTGCCGCCAGGGGCGGTAACGCCCTACTGACGTGCTCCTGTGGCGGCACATTCAATTATGTGCGGCCGGTCACGACAGTTACTAAAGAAATGCAAATGTAATATTGCATTGATGTAATATTGCAGCCTAGTTGCTAAAGAAACGTGTCAAAAGACTTGAACGTTAACAGAACATTCTATTGTTGAACTGAAAGAAGGGGAAGAGGGCCTAAATGCACTCGACGAAACGGGGTTCAAAAAAGTTTCGACAAACTTGAAACTATTCGAATTTCTTTGATGATTCATATAATTATCAGTGTCGTCGATATTGTATACAAACTGTTCACGAAGTTGTTCTTATGAAAATCTTAATTTTTTTAAATAATTAACATTGATTATAAAAAATACCGCCATTCTGAAAAGGTTTGAATACTGAGTATACAGATTATTATGATATTAGATTCCATTCTGAAAGTGTTACCTGCATGTTAAAAAATACGCCATTAAAATATTGTAAGTCCTTGTTATAAACTTTAATGCATGAAATAGAACTGAAAACTTTATCTACAACGACCTACAGATAGTTTTATTGTTTTATTGAGAATGTCATGTTGTTGCGCGGTTTTTATACTCTTCTAGTATGTTAACTGACGTTAATTAAATCTGACGATTCCTTACTTTAACATTATGCTCCCTGTCCCGTATTTCTGGAGGCAGCTGTGAAGTTCAATATTTACTCCAGCAATAACCGCAAAATGCGATATGTGCAGATGAAAGTTTCTTTTCATTCAAATCTTAAAATAAGTGCTCTCTACATTCAAATCTCGTGAATTTGTCATTTATCTCCCTTGATGGCGTATCTGGAGAGATTTAACTCAAGGTTCTCAAGGTAGATAGCAACGCGCATGCTTGTGAGTTGGAAATTGAAAGCGCATAGCTGTTTTGAGAGTTTTGTATGATGAGGGAAGTAGAAGAAAAAAATTTCCTATGTAATTAATAATAGTTATAAGTCGATAAATACCATTAACAAAATAAAACTACTGGTGCTAAAACAGCACGTACTATGTCACCCGTATTTTCACGCAAAATTACAAGAAAACTATCCAAATTTTAGAAAAATTATACATGGTCTTATTTGAAAATCTATCTTAAAGAAATAGATTTCATCAAGGAAAAAAATGTATCTTTAATATTTTAGTTGTAGTAAGACTGAAAAAAAATTAAACTTTCGCAATTTACGAAAAATCAGGGATTTCAACGAACATGAGACCTGCACATTCTTAAACTTCCTTCGCACTATACAACAAAAAAGTTAGTATAAACATTGAGCCATTTTTTTAATTCGGAAAATGTAAAGTGACCCCCAAAATTAAAACATCGGTTTCAAATTCAACAGGCCGTGACATCAATTGGTGAATATCAATTTTTGAAAAAAATCGGCTGAACGGTTTAGTCGCTATCGTTGTTAACAGACGGATGACAGATAGTCGTTTTGTCGTCATTCGATATTTCGGTATCAAGAACTCACAAAACATGGATTCTGGCTACAACGCGTATTAAAGGATTTTTTCTAAATTTTAGCAACTGGATGTATCCAATTTTTCGTTACCCGGTCCCTGCAATAAGATTTTTTCTGCCCCAAATTCTCCGTTTTTGCGCACAGCATTCCATAACTTTCTCTCTACTGCGTAAGAGGTAGCGAGAAAGTAAAATCAATACATTTGTGTAAACAATAGGTTCATCATCGGTGAACATTGGGCACTGTGAAAAGCGAAACATTTAAAATTTGTGGAGTTAAATTGTCTTTTACTTCGAAAATCTTGCATTATTCATGGATGTAAGTTAATAAATTTTTACAACGTATTGCAATGTTTTGTTCAAACTCTAGCATTCCAACGGCAGGTAACTGAAATCATCACTGTACAAGTGGGTAAAATAAATATTTTGTTAATGACTATTTCACACAAGTATTTTTTTACTTTGCTCGTTATCACAAAACATAATGATAAAATGTTGACTGCCACTCGGATTTTTGAGACGCAAATCCGTAATTCGCACTTCCAAACGCACCCGCGCTGCGGTTCAAAACGGAAAAACTCCTGCCAATTTTGTGTACAGTTGTGGTTGATTCGAAAGCTGGAATTTGTTTAATGTGATTAAAGGGACAAGCCCTAATACATTTCATAACATGATGAATGTTATCGTTACCGATCTGTTTAATTGGATCCGCATGATTTATGACTGTTCGTAGAATGCATAAATTATCGTAATTTTAGGGGTGTTAGATCCATTAATGGTGCATTATGTCTTTGAGAGAGATCGCTGGTAAACCGCTCGTATTCGCTTGAAACATCGCCATTTTCGAGAGTTTATAAGCGTACAATACATTTCGTTAATGATTTATTTCATTTTTCCACGTGATATAAATATATCTTTACGTAAATGAGTCAAGTAGATTACATTTCGTTCTACATCTCCTGTATTTAACAAAATAATTTTCGTAAACCTCTTAATATGCAAATCTGTGAAGTATTTTGAAAATAAGCGCATTTAATTTTCTGTAAACACGTATATTTAAAATTAATCTTGGAGTTCCTCATATCAGTTTAAATATCACAGCAGATAAATATTTAAATATAGAATTGGTTGTGAGATTACATGATTTTCAATTCTGTCAGTTTTCGCAAATAACTTCAAATAATGTGTGATTTTAAAGCACTTTGAAAAAATATAACACGAGATATTGATCCGATATTGGTTGATTTTATCGATGAATGTGAAGTACAAAGATAGTTGGTAACTAGAGAAAACGACAACTAACAAATTAAATATAATCTTCAATACCAAAGCAATGATATTTTTAACTTGTCTTTTATAATTTTATTTTATTCCTTTTGATGGAGATGCAGTGAGTGCATTGGGAATGTTAAGTAATGATTTTTGTTATTAAATTAAAAACAAATTGTTAGTATTCTTTAAAACTAATTTAAAAATATATAAACACAACATAAGATAATAAAACATATTAATAGAAAGTATAAATATACAGTTTAATATAACAAAAGATAAATTTCCAGGTGTGGTTTCAAAGAAAGTGACAATTTTTTAAAACTGATTTTGCAATTAACTTGCTATTGCTATTTTTGAATAGAACTTGGCTAACCTTTCTGCAATACGCAAAAGGACAGAATTTAACTCAAATGTCAGTCTCCACATCGTGTTTGTTAATTCAAACGAACAGCTCACAATATTTTTACTCCCGATGGAGTCATTCACCTCAAAAACCTAACGCACTCCCGCAGGCAAATCAGGTGGTCCACCTGCCCCACCCCCGCCCCCTCGCTGTGCGCGCTCTGGCGGCGAAGGGGAAGGAACGGCGCGTTCGCGTGTCTACTTTAAAAGCGGCTTTCGTCGGCGAGACACCTCGGCCCGCGCCAGCGGCGGCGGGGGTGGCGGGGTCGCGCCGAAGCGGGCGCCAGAATGCAAGCGACACCTCGCCAAGATGAGACCCGGCATTAGTGTTCATTACAAGTTGTTATCGTGCCCTGCCAAGACTTTGACACGCAGTTAAACAAAGCAATGCGGCAACCGGCGGCGCTCCAACGTCGTCGTCTTTGGCGTCATGGCCGCCCCCGCCGCCCCGCCGCGCCGTCGACGACAGCGCCAGCGCCCGCTTAACTGTTAAATTGACTCCTTGCGAGGTATTAGCTTCGCTCTTCACTCCCGCGCCCAGGGGTGACACCGGCCGAGGTGGGGGACGGTAGAGCTTGTCCCTGCCGGGGCGGTGCCCCGCTGGTGGGAGATACCTGGTTGGGGAAAACCTCGCTAGCCGACGGTAGGTCGGTGCCGGATCTCGCCCCCCGTGGGGGAAGACTAACGCCACCTCTTGAGCAAAAACGTGCACAACACTTACGGGACAAATAACTCTTAATAGTTGAAGCGCTCGGAATCAGTAACAATCAATCAATCAACCGCCTAAGCGCTTTAAGTGATGTCACAGGAGTGCCTCTGATCGGGAGGTTGTAGGGTTCCAGTTCCGTTGCTGGATGGGTTTTCGACACTGGCTAGTTAGCTAGGTCCGGAAGAGAATCCTAGGGTCTGGTTACTCTGTTCCGTAGTTTTCCGTGGTTTCTTCGATGAATACCAGGTGAATGCCGAAGTAGTGCCCTAACAAACGGGTCACGGACCGAACGCCACATTTCCCCCCCTTTTTTGTCGATTGCTCACCCCGTACCTACGTACACTTACTTGCAGACACTACGCTACCACACATGTCGGGATCTTAGAGCTTATCTCAGCTGGGGGCGGTAAAGCGCTGGAGAGATACCTCGATGGGGAAATCCACGCAAGTAGAGGTGTAGGTCGGCGCTGGAATGTCACCATCCAGTGGAGGAAGATCACCGCCAACTTCCGTGATAAAACTCATACTACACATACGGGATTGACACACACAGACATAAGTTGTCGCGCCTGAAAACCCGACATAGTAACTGAGTCGACGAAACCCCCGGGGTGGCCGCCCTCGGGAGGCCAGGTGGGCGTTGCCGCGTGTTTTGTTGTCGGGCTGCCGGCACTTAAGGCGCCAACGGGCCGTGAAAACAAAATCTCCGCCGCGCCGTCCAGCCCTTAGTCGTCCGTGGCCGTAGCCGAGGCGGGGGCCTTAGAGAGACGGCTGAGTGACTCCGCGCGCGCGCGCTCAGCAGGTGGAACGTAAATAACAGCGCGGTGAGGAGGCGGGCAGCGCGGATTTTCAGGTGAGCTGCCGCCGCCGCCGCCGTCGCTCTCGTGGAAGCGCTGAAGAGGCCACTTTGCCTGATCCGCGCGCCTCGGAGAGTGCTTCGCTTCGCTCTGATATTACAAGCCTACAATATTCAATATGTTTACCACCCATTTTAACCTCCATGTGTTGGAGCGACTTTGAAAACACGACTTTGTCGTCGAAAAAATTACTTTTTGCGTCATAAGAAAACAATATAAAGTCAGATGAAGGACTAAAAAGGCAATATTTTTAATGAATATTTAATACATTAGCGTATTATTTTACCTTTATATTATTAACTATATTGAAGCGTAAATGTAAAAAAGGGGGGAAAAGGTGAGCGAATTGTTTGACATTGCGACCAATCTAATGCGCCAAAACATAATTTCTTCAAGTACTACTACATATCTAAATTTTGAAGTTTGTCTCACTGCCAAATAAGGCTAGTTTGATGAAAAGTCGATTTATGATGTAGTGGAAGCACTGATTTACCTCTAAATATTTGTTTATTAATCGTATGATATAGTTTCGTTGAATTTCTCCAATTCTCAAAATGTTATTGAAATCTCTAAAAATACTATTTGTTTTTTATAATTCCTTTCAATTTCCATTCCGATATCTAAATAGAACTTTGTATTTTATTGATTATAAAAATATATTTCTCCTTTACATTATCATACTATAAAGTAAGATAAGCTATTTTGAGGTTTATGAGACATTGTCACAAAGGACGCGTCCGTTGAAGATGTGAACCTCATACAGGCGTTCATCGTTTAGAGTTCTACGAAGAATTATTAACGAGATCACTTAAGAGAATTGGTAGTCTATTTTCTTCGTTAGCCGCACCCTTTCTCGCTAAACTGAATTTTTATCTCTCCGCTCTCCGGCGTCAACGATATCGCGCGCAGTTAGGCCAACTTGAGCTAATTGCGGCAGTTTCGACGCTGCGCGAGACGAGCAAAATTTCATCCGGAGGCTTTGGCACCCCTGGGAAGTAATGGAAGAGGCAGGACGACGGCGTCTGGTTAGCGCGGCATTATGCTCGTTACTGAGCGCCCGACTTTATAACTAGCAGCCCGCGCCCCCTGCCCCGGGGGCGGAGCGACGATCAGGTAACAAGAACATAGCGACGCGCGCACGGCCGTTGTGCTCCGACGCACGCTTGCCCACGCCGTGAATTACCGCTGCCATAATGCTCCGTTACATCGCCGCCCGCTCTCAGTGAAAAGTCTATTGTGACGGTGCGGCTTTTTAGGGGACCGTGCGGAAGAATTTGGCACCATGCAGAGGTTATCCTGCACGTAAAGTTAGTTGCGCGTGAAGGAAAGAGAGGAAAACGGTGCTGTGGGTAAATGAGGATAAAGAGCCTTAAAAAGCGTTGTTTGTGAAAGACAATGATCCACTATGAAATGTTTCATGTTGGTTTTACCCACACGTACTCCTCTTGAGTTTGAAGCTGATGTGATGTTTTATGTTTATTTTATCCTGAGATGTTTCGTAATGTATAGCTACATCAAAAATATAACGATATCTTTTTGCGTCTTTAATGTGATGCAGCGAATCCCTGCAATGAATCTTGGAATCTATATGCAAAAATTGAATAATGTAGACTTTGAAATGGCTTAATGTTATTTAACTAGCTACATGGCCGATTAAAATGTGTTTAATATTTGTAAATATGGACAACTAAATAAATAATAAAAATTGTAAGCTGCAGATATTAAAATTGAGAAATTTTATTCCAGCGTCAATAGATGTGACGCATTAAAAGTGATTAAATTAGTATTTTGTTAATTTAAAAGTAATCATCCTTACATACATAATTTTATAAGGAACTTTACATACAAATATTCAATGAGAATAAAAAGCAAACGAAAAGCCATTTCTGTATCTTGAACATGGAAATGAACAAAACCCTTCCACAGCGTTATAAGAAAATCGTTTGTGAAACCTCACTTCAACATTCTTCAGTTAAATTTTTCTGATGAAAGACTGCATGCAAGCTACAGGCATTTTTATTTTGGTTGATGAATATGCATCAATTTCTCATATAAGATCATTTCAATATATAATCAAAACATTGACAATAATCTGAAAATAGTAATCAAAGAGTTTTTTCTCCAATATCTGAATCTACTATAACAACAAATGCTAACATTTAATACACTTTTTTTATTAATATTGTGGTAATTCTTATAAAATAAACTGTAGATTGATCAGAGGAACAATGTTTTCTGTTGGGATTTTGCAAATATGAACATTGATTTCCTTCTAGAGATAGATGCCGTACTTCCGCATCAGATGTAGAACAGACGACAGTGTGTCTCAGGATCTACTCTGTCACATCGCATCCCTGCCGACGGGCCATTCCACATCTCGGCCACTTCCGGAATAAAGTATCGACTAACAGGCGGCGCTGGTGGAACGTAAAGAAAAGAATATGCACCCCGCGTGCACATCGCAGAGTACAAAATTCCCCGCTCCCCACCTTCCGCCTCTCTCCCCGCGCTATAGACGCCTTTAATATTTGAGATTGCGTGCAGGGGGCTCTCCCCTCTCGCCCCACCCTGCCCCTCCCCTCCCCTCCCCTCCCCCTGCTCGCAGCCACCATCATGCAGCCACCTCCCGCAGGTGAGACGGCCCTGCAGGGGAGTGGAGCGCACCGGAGATCGGGGGGGGGGGATACGGGGCGATGTATCCTGGAGCTGCCAACGATACTTCCCGCTCCCCGCCGCGCCGCTCCGCGCCCTCTCTTTGCAACACAGTGGGGCAGAGAATCCCGAAAGGCGGCATTACTTAGAAATCACGTGATATGTAGTTTGAAAGCCGTTGAAATCGAATTTGACTTTAAAATTCAATACGATTGAATGAAAAGAGCGAAGAGAATGTTCAAAATAGTTTAATGATTACCTGTTAACAAAATGGAAATTAAAAACAAACATGAAATCGAATGTATAAAATGAGAGTGTATAATATAAAAATATAGAAAAATTGTGGGTCGATTTAATCTGTGGGTCGAATTATTCTGTGGGTCGAATTCATCTGTGAGTTGAATTCATCTGTGAGTTGAATTCATCTGTGAGTCAAATTCATCTGTGAGTCAAATTCATCTGTGAGTCGAATTCATCTGTGAGTCGAATTCATCTGTGGGTCGAATTCATCTGTGGGTTGAATTATTCTGTGGGTCGAATTATTCTGTGGGTCGAATTATTCTGTGGGTCGAGTTATTCTGTGGGTCGAATTCATCTGTGAGTCGAATTCATCTGTGAGTCGAATTCATCTGTGGGTCGAATTCATCTGTGGGTCGAATTCATCTGTGGGTCGAATTCATCTGTGGGTCGAATTCATCTGTGGGTCGAATTCATCTGTGGGTGGAATTCATCTGTGGGTCGAATTCATCTGTGGGTCGAATTCATCTGTGGGTCAAATTCATCTGTGGGTCGAATTCATCTGTGGGTCGAATTCATCTGTGGGTCGAATTCATCTGTGGGTCGAATTATTCTGTGGGTCGAATTATTCTGTGGGTCGAGTTATTCTGTGGGTCGAGTTATTCTGTGAGTCGAATTCATCTGTGGGTCAAATTCATCTGTGGGTCGAATTATTTTGGACGTCGAATTATCCCGTTTCAAGTTAATCTGCATTTCGAATTATCTGCCAGTAATTTTATTATTCAGAATCTCTTATACAGCCTTCCTTCGTGCTACGTAGCGCGGCCCACTGCGCGCCGGCCGCTCCGTCTCACGCTCCGCGCACGCTCTGCCACCACGACGCACGCGGCGCGGGGCGATGCTGAGCAAGAAAAATATGTGCCTGCGCCAACGCCCTCCGCGGGGTTCCCCGGAAATGGTCTGGTGTTCCCTCCGCCCGCGCCCGACTCCATCAAGGGCCCGCCGCCCGTCGCCCTTCGCGCGCGCCGCCTCCGCACGGTCGCCCAAAATGCCAGTCTCCGCGCACATAAGCCTCGCCCAATGAGAGCGGGAAGCGTGTTGATGCCACTGCCGGTTAATAGTCGGGGACTGTCACTTTGAGGCTCTTCGGTATGTGCTCGACGCGATGATTTCTTTCGCCGCATTCTTGGCAGTCCTGACTAGGGTCTGACTAATAATTCCCGAGTTCATGTAATGTCAACTGAATCAGAAATATTTGTTTTTATTTGCTAACGTATTGACGTTTCACGTACGACGCAGTGTGTGGAAAACATGCTGTTGAGGCTTACATAGACAATGTGAATTTTGTGAAATTTGATTCTCTGGAAGTATTTTTGTGTAGATAATATATGAGCTGTTGTGTCAAACGATCACCATCAGTCTCAACATGTTATTAATTCACCATCTCATAGAGTGGAATAGCTCTGGGATAAATCGATTTATTATTTATGTTTATTCTTTATAATATCTTCCTTGGATGATCTTTTGCAATCTCAATATAGAATGAATTGATTCATGAACAAACAAGTTGTAATTCGATTCACAAACCTCAATTCTGGGTTACATGTAGAAATAAATGTACACTATACATAACATTCGAAGAATTGTGACTGTTCAAAACTTAACGTTTTTGTCCGTACACGTTTGATCGACAGCCTACTGTGTCACTCCCACAGTGTAAGAAGAAATGGTTTAAGACAGTGGTCTCCAGGATAGTATCTCGTAAGGTACAGCCGAGAGATGTAAGAATGAACATCTTGCATTTTACATCGCTGTTATTTGCATATGCTTAGTATGATTCTGAGTGTCTGTGGCTCGCACTTCAACGAAATGGGAGGTTTTCCAGAAGTATTGTCTGCAAGAAAGTGAGGAGAATGTTCTGGACCCGGAAACTGGTGGTTGCTGCATGTTTTCCATTTTTCATCTGAGATTTTATCCAGCCAAGGAAAAGGCATCGGTGACAACCGAGAACAACTTTTTGGTTCTCCCTTGAAGTTTTTGAAAAGTTGAATGTTTTCAATATCAATTACATTGTTCGAATTTTCCAAAATATAACTCTTAAAAAATCAAACTTCTTGCTGTATATTGTATTAGAAGCGTATCGTGCTAATGCAAGGATGAATTTCCTGTACATGGTATAATAACACAAAAAACATACGTTTATAAAGTTTATTTTAGAAACTTTAACGAATATTTCGACTGAGTTTTCTCTGGTCTACTACTTGACTAGCGATGTCTCCTACAATTTATATGAATTGCACCACACGAATTAAATGTCACGTTTCAAATCGTCATTGCATGTTTTTTGTTTTTCTTTGTCGTTATGAAAATTGTTCATTTATTTTAGTCCACTACACACCATTCATGAACAAGATTAAATGTCTGCAAGTAAATGTTTTTACCTCCGAATGCCAACTCTTGTGTACAGAAAATATTACGAGCATACAAAGGACTAATGAAACAGTTGTCATAAATGTTACTACAATTTACATTGCTTAATGAACTTGATACTGGAGAAATAAGGACAGAGAAAGCTGCTGGAATTGTTTCAAAGGTAGTTATAAACTGAGTCAGGTGTAATACTACACATAGGCAGACATCCAGGCAGAGATATGGTTGAGATGAATTCTCTTGACGAGGGTGAGATAAAAGACAGTAAAGCATGTTTTACGTACGTGAGCATTTCATTACGTCTACCATTCAAATTGCTCACGTACTCCATCAGAGAGGCGATGATACCAAAGTAGTATTGTGGAACGCTAAAATCCGGCGAGTGAACGTCTACTTTAAGGGGCCTTGAATTTTCAACGCTAGCAATTCTGCCGGACTCTCGTAAAATGTGTGCTGGCGGCCAAATAGAGAGGTTTTGCTTT
This sequence comes from Teleogryllus occipitalis, assembly GCA_011170035.1. Lineage (NCBI taxonomy): Eukaryota > Metazoa > Arthropoda > Insecta > Orthoptera > Gryllidae > Teleogryllus > Teleogryllus occipitalis. The sequence goes on from BLKR01001760.1 coordinate 173,992, forward strand.
CTGTCTGACCCTACACGCTTCGTCATTGCACAAGTAGCAATGTCTCTTCCTGCCTCTAATTTCCTTTCATCGTTGCCAACTCCCTCCACAGTCTCCTGAAAACAGACTCCCTCTTCCCTTCTCTGAGCACCGTTTCTCATTTTCCTTCCATCTCCAAAATGGGTTCCACGTCTGCTTCCCCTGCGTCCTTCTTTGCCTCTCAGCTCTCATTGTGCCCATCATTGCTTGCGTCGTTCCCCCATTGCACATTCTTTGCGTTTACTGTCTCCAATCCTCCCGTTCCGCGTGCCTATTCATCTCTTCTCTCGCTTCATTCCGCATGTCATGTTCTCGGTTCCGCCTTCCTTTTACCTTCCACCTTCCATTCCACCCCTCTCCGCACCTCCACGCCTGACTTCTGCAGCATCGTCAGGTCACCTCAGGACCGCGTTAAGCCCAGTGCCAACACCGCCGCCCGTTTACGCAATAAACTAACATTCTGCGCCGAAATCTGTTTCTTTCCTCGCGCCCGAAAGCCGCAGTGTTAATGTAGTCCGCGATTCATTTCGGGCCACCTGCTCCGCGAGATACTGCTCCGGCTCCGCATTGACATGCAAATCTGTGTTATTTCTTCCGCGCAGCTCGCGAGCGAGATAATTCGCAGGTATTTTTACACTCTTCATTTAAACAACGGAGAATTTTTAATTATTTGAGAGCACTCGACGCATAATCCCCTCCGCGGCGCGTCGGCCCGTTTCCCCGTCCGGGCCGAGCTGGAGACGGGGACCCAAGGGAAAGGCGGGGCGAACGGGCTTGGGGATGGAGGGGATGGGGAGGTGGAGGGGATGGGGAGAGAGGGGAGGGTCGTGGCGTTGGTGAGTACAGCGGTGACTGCGGGGGCGGGTGACGGAGACGATGAAAGCGACCGGGCCGTTGGGGGCGGTGGGGAAATGACGACGTGGGGGGGGGCGGTGGGAATGGAGGGGCCGGGGGAGGAGGAACTGCGTTCTGGGACCCCGCAAATCTCTTCACCTGCCGCCGTCGGTCGGCGAGGGGTTTTAGCGAATGCACCAGGGATTTCACGGCTGTCACGGCGGTGACACTGGCGTGACGTCAAAGCCCCGCCGGTGATGGAGATGGATGCGTAATTGAAGTCTGGACGAAGAATGATGAGTTGCCTCGGCGGGGGGGGGAGGTGCATTGTATGCAAGGGAGCGGGATGGTGCGCGTGCACCAGAGCGCTGCAGTGCGGAAGTGCTCCGTAACGACGAGGTGAAGACTACGTTGTGCCATTTGAGAGGTAAACTTGTGCGCAGTGCGTTTGTAGTTCAGAGAGTTTCTGACCGTTAGCTTTACACTCTCTGAAATTCATAAGACTGCTTCCCTGGAAAATGAATACACTTTTTAATATCGTCTTATTAAATTTTGTCTGACGTTATCTCCTGGCTTGATTCAATTTTATTTGAAATTTGGGCCCACAAATCAAGTTAGCGCTCTTTGTTAACAATCTTCCGTTAATGGAATGATAGTTAATATTATTTTCTGACACTTTGATATCAGCGGAAGGAAAAATAGAAGATAGATCATACATTAGTTTCATAATCCTAAACAGGGGGAGGGGTTTGAGCCAGGGCTATGCTGCGTTACATAGAGCAGGAGTCATAGTTTAGTGTTACATAATGCTGGCATTTATTTTTAAAACCTTTCGGCATTTGTCGAAATAATTCCTCTTATTTAGTCTTATATCAAAACGTTGAAACATTAACAAATTCAATTTTAAAAATATGGAGGCTAATAGAGATATACACAATTTTTTTAAGCGTCCCATGTCCTATGTTTAATAAATGAAAAAATTAAAGAAAAAATCAAAACACCTTTTAAGAAAATGTTCTTTCTGTACGTTGCATTAAAGCCAACTAGAAATTACGTGAAAACTACTGGTTTCTTTAGAACATTGTATTTGACCTTTTTAAAAGGGCTGATATTTGTGAACATATTTAAGGCAAAAATCTCTTTTATTTTGTAATTTTCGGAAAGTTCACCGAAGATGGGACTAACACCACATTTTTTTATTCTACCGTGATATATACGAGGAGAAAATTTGGAGCGGTTTTTGAAAAAAGTTATTTTCAGAATTTACAAAAATTTTAGACACTAATTACGCGAAATATAGTCTCATTTTTATTTTAAAAAATTGTAATGATATTCTTTAAAGAGCTGATTGTTTAAAAGACACTTTTTCTAAGGCAAAAATCTTATTTCAATTTTGTAGTTTTGGAATATTTGGAATGGATTTTTTGCAATATTGTAAAATACGGAGAGTGAGCCACTAGTTTATTTCTTTAATTACATTCTTAATTATCACATTATGCCTCTCTTCTCTTAATTTTTTTTTTTCATTACGCCATTCACACGTTGTCTTCTTTCGTTTCCCTTCTGATTCCTCTCCTCTCCTCTTCTCCTCGTCCTTCCCTTCGTCGTCTTTCATTTCCACCCTGGCGCCTGCCGCGCGTGCGGCAGTGCAGCGAGTGTCGTTGCTGCCTCCTGCAAGTTGCTGACTCAACTTGGACAGGCCGGCGGCACGCCCCCGCGTTTGATGACGGACTCTCTCCATTGCGCGCCCTTGCGCCCACCCCATCTGTACTCGGCCTATTCGTTTTGCGGCCTTCAGTCACTAGACTCCAAGACTCTTTTGACCGTTCGCTACAAATGGCTCGTCCCGCCTCGCTCCAGTTCGTTTTGGCCCGTCCCGCCTTGACCAGCCCGGCATCATCTCTCCCGGTATCTTCTCAAATGGTTTCGTCCCGACCGTCTCGACCCGACCAGCCTCGCTCCGACCAGCTTCATCCCGACCGGCCTCGACCCGACCGGGCGCGTTTTGACAGGCCTAGTCACAGCCGTCTTCATTTCACGCGGCCTCGGTCTACCCGGCCCGTCCGCCAGCTCACCCGCCCCCTTCCCCTTGTCCTGCCATGCATCGCCCTAATCTGTCCCACACTGTGTACTCCCTGCCGGAACTCTGCTCCTACATCTGCCCTTCGCTCCGTCCTCCGCCCAGGGCGCGCCTTCACTGCGTCTCTGCGCCGACGAGCAGCGACGAAACCCCGACGGCAAAGATCTAAGCTGGTGCTGAACCTATCGGTCTCTCAAGACTGAAATATCTTTCAGCGTGTATTGAGAGACAGTGATTTTTAATATCAGCGACTTTCTAAGATTTCAGGTTTCTTAAAGATTTTAACTCGTACTCGCCCGAATCAATGAGCACTAGGGACCGGAATTCAATTCAAATTCAAATGTTTAGCCGTACTCAGAGAGGATTCTCAAATTTGTAATGCATCAAACGCCCAATTGGTATTTCGGGTCGTCCCGTCGTGTCTTTGTGGATAATCGTTAATGCTGATAAACATACGTGAATTGAACTCCTATAAAACATATAGGAAACTTCCCCTACTAATATGAGCGAAACAGAATGAAGCAACAAACAGTCCATTATGAAAACTAATTCAACTAACACTACTCTTCGCAAAGTGACTGAGCAGGATAGTAAGAGTAAAGTACCAGTTGAATGCTGTAAGTGTAAAAAATATGAACAACACTGTTATGATGGGTACATTTCAGGGAATTTTGTATGTATGTCATAGGGAATATTTTACGTCAAGTTTTCCAAGTTTTTACTGCAAATACATACATATTTCATAGAATATTATAAATCTGCTGCATACAGATGACATGAGTCAATCGTAATTAGGCATTGATCACTACTCGTCGTAGACGTCTGTGCATTATTTGGCAATGTTTTTATTTCTGAAAAACCAGCAATTGTCATTTTCTACACCTACCGAACTCGTTAAATCAAACGTTTCTATTACATCAACTCTAATTTTTCTTGAGTTGATTGCATAGCAGTAGGATATTAACAGAAAACATTTCCATCACTTCTGAGTTTCTACAGGAAATTCATTTTTTTCTATATCACTTCGAAAAGAGCTTATGTAAACAAGTGCAGAAAATAAGTTCATTAAATTTATTTTAAAATGAAGATAATTTAGTTTTCTAATATGTTAAAATATTGAAGCAAAATATTGTAAATTTTTCTTTCGTATTTTTTCGCTTCAATGGCTGTCTCTTTACATTCAATGTTATTGTATTTGTGGTCTAATTATGTCCAGAACATAGTAATGATTACATTCTGTATGAGTGTGCCAATGATGTATACTGACAACCTTTTTAGCTGGGTGTCAGTCATTTGTTTGTTGTATCTGTCAGTCATTTTTTAGCCTGTCACTAACAGGCTTTACTTAAAATCTGATTCGTCCTCTAATTTTGTTATTGTATTTGATTAGGAACCAATGATCTAAGTTCCTTACTTTAAGTTGGAATATGTATTTCAATAAAATGCCACAAAATTCATTTTTTCTCGTTACTCCCCACTGTGATGAATAAGTGAACAGTGACATTGATGAGTTTAAAAATCGTTTAAGAATTCATGAATGCCATTATTACAAGAATTCAACGTTGTCTTTTAGAGCTGTGTAGATATTTATTCACTAATAATATGAAGTAGTTTTTTAGAAGCATACAAAAAAGTGTTCAGTTCAAAGAAAGATGAAGTAGCAATGTACTAATTAATAATAAGTTGAGAAGGAAACAATGAAATGACAATGTTTGAGTTGCCAGATATTCCAACAAGTGGAACTAGTCTTCTTCCTTCGCTAAAGTACATCCTGCTCCAACTACTTTACAGCCGCTGTTGTGTTAAAATTGCCTGTTGCGAGCATCTCTTTAAAACTGCATGTTCTATTTACGGAGCAAAATAGTTTCTCATAAAAAAGTTGTCTGTATGCATTCAACCTAATGTACGTAGTTACGGTCGACTTCGCGAGTCGTAACTTCAAACACGATGCAACTTTTCTGACGCGCAACAAGTGTCAATTTTGCACCATTTTATATCTAAAAAAATTCATTGCACTTAACTATTTGAAACTAAGGTTTCGAGTGAAATCGAATAAATAAATCGTAAGTTTGAGTAAAAACTATTTATTAAATTTAGTTACAGCATAAATAATGTAATACATTCATCTGTGATGTGTAGAGAACATATCTCCTATTTTCAAGGTATTATTTTTAAAGAGTTTATATAACACTTCACAACTTTTCAGAAATCTCGCAATCCCATCGATTTAAGATTGTTTTTTAATTAATTCGTAAGTCGTTCTCAGTATATTTACATGTATTATTATAGACATCAGACATTTTTAATGATTCCCAAGTGCATGTGATTTTGTATTTGTCAGATCGTAAAACTATACTTCTAATTTTGTAAAAACCGCAAAAACAATCGAAAGTTGGAAATTAACTATTCTAAATAACTAGTATCCTTTTATGAGTACATTAATTTCAATTAATGAAGAGAGTGAATTAGAAATGAAAGAAATTGTGAATTAGTAACTTAACGTTATCTGTTTCTAAATTAAAAGTGATAAATAAGTCTTCGTAAAATCAAATGTCAATAAACTAACAATATCACTTCATGCAGGTACGTATTTCCTTGATAGCTTCACTACTTTATTAATCTTCACCAAAAATATCGCACACTACGTATAACAAAAATATGTTTAATGCTAATACAGTACATCTTTCCAACCAATATTGAAAAAAATCGTATGGATGTATAATAAACGAAGAAAGAACGCAAGTTGGATATCTCCAAACTCCTCTGCCAACGTTCGCCTCGTTCGCAGCACATGCAACTCGCGGCGCTTCGTGCGAACCTCCCGAGGAAGAAGCGCTTGGCGCCTGCAGCTCCCCTGGCGGCGAGAAAGTGTAGACAACGAGCGGAAACGGCGGCGCGCGTGGCGAGAATTTGCTTCCGGGAGGCGGCGGCGGCGGCGGCGGGGCAAGCGGCGGGCGTGAATAAAATATCGTTTGGAGCCTTCTTCGCACATGCTTCTACGCGCTCGCGCCGCTCACTTCCCTTCCTCTTTTGCCGTCTTCCATCCCTCTGTCAGCCCTTCGGCCGACGCTGCCACTCACCATCACGCCGACCAGTTTACGTTCTTCCTCCATTGCATCTCCACCCCCTTTCGCCCCGCCGTCTTTCCATTGCCCTCACGGTTCTAATACGCCAGACGTATATTGCGTGTGTGTCTTCTTGCATTGTTTTCTCTCTTCGTATTCTCCTCATCGTTCTCCCTCAGTTTCTCCCGTTCCTCCTCGTCTTTCTTCAGCTTTCTTTCCGTCTTCTCCGTTCTTCTCCCGTCCTATCTGCGTTCTCCCACCGACCTCAATTTGTCGTCTGTCCGCCTTCCATACTCCCTCTCTTCTCTTTCGGTCCATTCTCGATCAAATCTTCCCTTTCCGATCAGTATCTGCTCTCTCCGTCCACCCTCCGACATCCTTAAATCTTTCTTCTGAAATCTTTCTTTTCCTGATTCTTCGCCGTTCTTCTTTTCATGTTGCATTTTACCAAAATTAGACTCTTAACCACGTCCAACACAGATACCCGCCATCTACCTTCTGCCACCATAGACCCTCCCGTCTGTTCTCCCATCCATCCCCGCTCACCACCACCCTCTCAACCTCGTCACCGTCACTGGAAATCGTCGCCTCCACCACCGCCGCAGACGTCGTCCCCGCCGCCGCTACCGCTACCGCCCCGTCACCGCCCGCGCAGCCGCCACCGCCGCCCACCCCGCCCCCGCCACCTCCGTCGCCACGCCTCAACCCACGCCGCCACGCCCGCCGCCCCCAGCGCCCTGCTACCTCCCACGCCGTCCCCATCGCCGTCTCCCACGCCGTCCCCACGCCGTCCCCCACGCCGTCCCCACGCCGTCCCCCACGCCGTCCCCACGCCGTCCCCACGTTGGCCCCACGCCGTCCCCACGCCGTCCCCTACGCCGTCCCCACGCCGTCCCCACGCCGTCCCCTACGCTGTCCCCACGCCGTCCTCATGCCGTCCCCCACGCCGTCCCCACGCCGTCCCCACGCTGTCCCCCCGCCGTCCCCCACGCCGTCCCCCACGCCGTCCCCCACGCCGTCCCCCACGCCGTCCCCCACGCCGTCCCCCACGCCGTCCCCCACGCCGCCTCCGCCGCCGCCTCCGCCGCCGCCCGCGCCGCCGCCCCTTTGCATCTAGAGAGCTGCGTGCGAATTATTCACGGCTTCCTAACACGCGCAGCGAAATTGAATTCCTCGAAATAACATATGGAAGGAAATCGCGAAGGCTAATCCCACGCAGCGCATCGGCGACGGCGGCGGAGGGCGGGGCGAGACGCGATGGAGCGAAAAGGAGAATTGGTTCGAGATGTAAAGGCGACTGCAAGATAAAGATGTGGGGACGAACGCGAAATAATCGTAAAAAGGAACATATATGATTAGAAAAGACAAGCGGAGAGAGATAGGAAGAGAACGAACACGCTACTGAGAAAATGAAAAATCAAAGGGAAGAGATGGATACTACGAAGATGTAGTTTAAAGAGGACTCAGAGAGTGCGTTGTTATTGTATGTGGTAATGGCAATAAGAGCAAGGCTAATGTAGGTTAACATAAACGTAAATATGATCTGCCTATGAATATAGTGAACACTGCTGTGTTTGTTCCCTGGATTCACTTGATATCACTTATCATATAGCATGCAGTATTTGCATTCAAGGTTTTGTACCATGATCTGGCACATCAAAGCTTTACAGAAATATTTCGTAAGTCCAAGCACTTTGAAATAATAGCACACAGGCGAAGACAAAAATGTTTTGGTAGATGAGCAATTCCCAAGATAAGTCAGGATTAGAATATTCTTTATTTGGAACTTTACAGCGAAATATTCACAAAAAAGGAAGAATGTTTGCATCACAAACGGTTCGCTCTAGTATCAGCAAATTCACGAATGTATGTAATGCGAGGTTGATAATGAAGGTATGACAGTAAATAATATGAACATAATATGAACAATATGACAGTAAATAAAATAAAAAGCAATAAATAAACTTTATTTACAAATTTTACTCTTTTTGTAAGTCATTGAAAAATATTAACGAGAAAATATAATCATCCCGTTTTGGTACATTACGTAAAAATATGCCAATAACTTTTTTCTTATTTCTCAATGTTAAAATTTTAATTTCTTTAGCTTAAGTTAAAGGGTTTTGATTTGAAGAGAACCATTCCTTTGGCATTTCAAGGAGGATAATTGTCCTTAAACAATATTTCTGTTAAGTGTATCATTTAATATACATATTTGTATCCATATTTAGATTTGTTTTCTTTTTTCTTCTAGGTAAGCAGAAAACATTCACAGATTTCTTCTCTACCAAAAAGAAGGTAAGCAAGACGTCAGTAAAAATGTATCGTAGAAGATGTAAATATTCTTGCATATACAATATGATGGTTGTAAATGTGATTCTCGTTGCAAATGTTAATCACAGTCGTCATTTATTGCTCTTGTACTTCTCTAATTTTCTGTTTTCCAAAACGTATATTGCAGAACAAGTGTAGACTACATACAAAAATATTTAATAATGCATATATTCTGATTGCTCAGAAATCAGGAAAAAAAACAGTATCTGTTTTTTGCCATTAGTTTTAATTCCATTCTATACTTAAAATGAATAATTAAATATTATTATTATTATTATTATTATTATTATTATTATTATTATTATTAATTCGTGTCATTTTAAAGCAATTTTGAATTATCTTATTTCTAGAGACAATCTATTAACGATGCAGTTGGCAGATATCAAATTACATCCTTAAAACATAAAACTTGTGTATATAAATTCCATCTATGTCAATTTAGGATGCGCCTGGGAAATTTTCTTAATCAGTTTTAGTCCAGTGTGCTGAAAAAAACATATCCAAGTGCAAAACTTACTTGAAAGGATGTTTATTATTGATTATTATTAATAAAAATGAATGGTAACTGACTTGAATTTTATATTCTATTTTTTAGAAAATTAGAGTGGTCTCGTTTTCGTTAATCTGCGTGCTGTTTTGTTGGAGGGAATTTCTCCAATTTCTATTCACGAATCCGCCTCTGGTCAAATACATTCAGTCTCGCGTTGTGTTTGCCCGGAGTTGCGTCGCCGGTGGACTCATTCCGCGTTTTCCCTCGCGCACGCCCACTTGCGTCGTCTGCACGCCCCCGCACCCTCCAACCATCCCACCCTGCCTCACGCCCACCGACGCGACGCGACGTCCGCACCACCACCAGATTTCACGCCCCGCCCGCGGCCCGCCTCCAATGTCGCCCTCCCTCGCCCCTGCATGCCGCCACCCCAACATACCACCACATCCAGACCCCGCCGCCCCTGCCGCTCCCGACGCCCCCGACATCCACGCCGCCCCCAACATCCACGCCGCCCCCGACATCCACGCCGCCCCCGACATCCACGCCACCCCCGACGCCCCCACGCCCTCGCCGCCCCCGCCGTCCCACCGCCCCCGTGGCCCCCGCCGTTTCCGACGCCTCGCCGCCCTCGACACCCCTGTCGCCCCCGACACCCCTGCCGCCCCCGACACCCCTGCCGCCCCGACGTTCCCTAGGCCCCCGCCGCTCCCGCCACCCCGACGCTCCCACCGCCCGCGCTCCCAACGCTCCCGACGCCCCCAATGCTCTTGACGCGCCCGCCACCCCGACACCCTCGCCACCCACGCTCCCCTCCAACTCTACCTCCGCTTCCATTTGCCTCCCCTCCCCTCCCGTTCCCGCCCTCGCCGCTTCGTTAGCGCGGCGGCCGCGCGGCGCGCGCACGTCGCCCGGAGTAATTCATGGCGGCGCGACCGCAGCCGCGACTTACGACTTTAATTTTTGGGTTTTTGCGCGCGGCGGCCGCGGCGCCGCCCTCTGCATGCGGGGGCCGGTTGCTTTGCGCGCGATTTAGGGGGCGGAGCCGCGCCCGCGTGCCTTCCGGCGGCGCCGACTGTGGAGCGCGCGCGGCGAGGGCGGAAGGCTTTAAACGCTCCAAAGGCCCGAAGGCAGAGGGGAATCCCAGGTCTAAAACTATGGCGTAGAACGATTTTCCTAAGGATGAGCCAAAGTGACAGCTAGTGCTGGCAACATAACTGAAGGTTCTGTGGTCGTTGTGCCTTCGAGCCCATTAGACTCCCTTCCCCCATTCGTTCGTTTGCAGTTGGCTAACTCATAAATGGCTTCGTTTTGTGATGTCCTCGTCCAACAAAAATATAGTGCGCTTTGAGAAATAATTGAAATTAGGAAGTGCAGTGATATGTGCTCTTTTGTAAAATTTCTTTTTTTTTCTATTAACATCACATTGAATTTACTTTTTGTGTGATAAATATTATGTTTATTTTAAAACCGAGTCTCGAATGTGAGATGCGTACTGGTGCACGTGTTTCCATCTATTGTGCTGTTGTGTGGCGAGCTGTAATTTAGAGCTTTCTATTTACATTGGTGGCAGTTTTCTTTTACTGATTGTGAGAGCATGTTAAGAGATTTTCCACATACGTAATTAAATTTAAATATTTCCCGGACTCGCGTACGTGCATATACTCAGTATCTCAGCGAAACTCTTTGACTTCAGCATTGGGATATTTTCACAGGAGTCATAACCAAACACTTCACGAAGGGGCGTGGCTGAACAGATGTCGCGGCGGAGGAATACTTTTCTGAATTACATGTGATGTTCACTTGTTACGCGAACTGTCACTTAGGCTCATCCTTAGGAAGATCCTTCTATAATGAACGTCTTATATATCCCTATTCGTCTAGTAATATTATCATTGGCAGATTTGAGAGAGGTTTCATTTCTATCTTTCTGTGTATTTGGATAGCTGGTATGGGAATTCCTTTTAAAACAACGTTTAAACATACGGTGGCTTTAATACGCGATGTAGCGGTCAAAGTGGCGGTCCTGACCGTCACTCATACCTGGGCAGTGTGTGAATTGCGTTATAAATGCCCAAAGATGGGAAGCAGACGAAACATAGGGGATTGAATACACGAGAATTGTGGTATGTTTAGTCTTTTCTATATGCATTGTTAGGTATGTATTATTTAAAAGGTCACATTCTCATCAAAAAGTTATTTCAAATGTAATACTTGGGAGATATTTCTATTTCTGGCGTATAAAATGTAATGTGCCTGGTAGTACATAGAATAATTATAAATTCCTCCTACAAGATGTACGGACAGAATTATTGGTCAATATGTTAGCTTATGATATAATCTAAATTTTATAAGTAGCAAACCTATTCCCTGTAACTTAATTTAAATTAGAAATATGTGTTTCATTGATATCAGGGAATATTATTTGTATACTTTTAACTGAAATCCTATTACACGAAATCATAAAATTACCTACAAAGTCATATCTTACTTGAAGATCGTTTATAATATCACGTTTAATGATAAATATTGGGTCAATATTTAAATAAAAAGAATTTACATAAGTTTATCATACCGCTGAATTACTTCTGCACATTAACACTTATTATTCATTATTAATATTATAAATAAGTATGAGAATGTAGGAGACATGTTATATTAGAATGTAAATAAAAAGAAACTATTATTAATTCTCATTAGCGTATCAGATAACATTATTAGAATGTTATTCCAAAATTCTATTATTTCTCTGCAAACCTACTTCGCACATTCAACTCAAAACATATACCAATTTTACCAAATCAAATTTACAAGAAGACCTTTCCCATGGCCGAATACAGAAATGTTCACTGTGTGGGAGCTTAAAATGTTGTTGGGATATTGCAGACTGCAATGTGTAGTTGCAATATACTTGCACTACACTTCCACATAGGTCACAAAGACCGTCGGGAGCTTGTCCCGGCAGATGTGGTTCCTCGCTGGGGAAGATACCTGGTGAGGGAAATCCACGCAAGCCAATGGGTTGGAATCTGATGTTCCAGTTGTGAAGGAACATCACCACTTCCCGCGATCTAACAGACACAGCTCTACATAGACACTACACCCACATCCTCAGTAGTTGACTTTACCAAAATCAATTCTCTCATTATTTTAGACTATCGAGCTTTACGTGCATAACAGAATTAGAATTTAGAACAATAGTTAGAATTTATCGAGCTCTCCGTGCATAAGAAAACATCACTTTCGAGGTCTTAGGCGCGATGGTCGCGCCGCATGTGGACGCTCTTGGTTGCTCCGTGGCACGACGCAGCAGCGAAGGCCCGGCCCTCCCCCACGCTGCGAGAGCGGCTGGCGGCGACGCCCTCCACAGAGCAATTGCGACCGACAGCAGAGGATTAAACCACAAAGAAACTAAACATGCGAAAATACGAGAGATCGTCATTGCCCTCTAGAACCACAATGTCTCTTATATCCTCTGTTAGTTTTCATAGTTCTTCATCTCTAGCTATATTATTTCAAATGTCAATTGTCAAATGAAAGGATTCTGTAAATGAATATTATTTGCTTTAAGGTTATATATCATCGCTATAACTCCAATATACTTAATTATTATTTAAAGAGTTAATATTGATAATAATTAAAACGTAAATTATAATACATAAAAATTAGAGGAATATGAAAATAAGATTGTAATATTGAGAAGTGAAAAATGTACAAATAAATATGAATTAAATAAAGACATTAAACGAGTTAAAATGCAAAGGAAAACTAAATTTAAAGATATTTAAGAAAGAAATATTTTTTAGAATACATTTTCTTGGAACCTTATTTCGATTACGGTCAATAAATTTTCCTTCATTATAAAAACACTAAAAAGAAATAAACATAAAAATGGAGACAATATTATTATTGCCATAATTCTCGTGGGGTATTACTGCATTGATTTAAGTCTTTAAGCAGTGGTATATAAACGATCAAGCATCGTAGAGATCATCTCTTAGATAACAGATAAGATGGGAGTGTCGAATGTTGAAGGTTTTGGTTCAATAACATATGTTATGTAATACAATACGTAAGTGGTTTGTGTTTTCAACATTCTGTGTTACAATGAAGGTATGGAAAATGCAGTATCAGATTGTACACCTCATTGACAGGAACGGCAAATAATTGTGTTATTTGGTTCGTCGACTAAATAGTATATTAATATGCATATTCTGTGTGATGTGGGCGACTACGTGTCACGCCATATTCATATTAATTTATTCGCATGTATAATTACGGCATATCAAAAGCGCACAGCTGACGTATAGTCTCTGACTCTATAGTAATGTTACAGCATCAGCGTGCCAAACGTGGAATTTTACCTCAATGAATTTAGGTAATTGAATGATTGGAACCTCGAGTAATATTCAATCAATATGGTTTGAATGGTTAGAGATGATAATTAATTTAGTGACAAACAGCTTGATTTAATCTTCCAATATGATCAAGATGTTTTCAATTCTTTCTCATTAAAAATTCACTACAGATGTTACTAAAAAAATCTTGATAACAAATAATGAAATTCAGTAGGCTGAAAATTCGGACTAAAGAATTCATACGGATATGGAAAAAAACACTATCGCCAATATTTTTGAAAGTAAGGTCACTGCAACCTTTCGTAGAAACACATATAACAAGAAGGGTATGTAATGTACGCTTTAAGATAGGGAACTGGTAGGAAAAATTTGATGTTAATTTGAAAAAGTGAAGAAAGTAATAATTGCTGTGGTTTTTGTAATACCCAAGCACGTTATATATATAAAAATCTCAATGCCATCATTTTATAATCAATGACGAAGTATTATTTGAAGATGATACGTTTTCATCGTTCATACAAGGTCCAAGGTGACCTCTAACACAGAAAGGGCAAACATTGAAAGAGACTTCCTCGCCGACAACGCGACAGCGACTGGCCACCCCTGTGTGACTGCAGCTCCTCCCTTTTCCACTGTCCCGCCGTCGCGCCCCCGCCTCTCTTCGGAGCGAGAGATAATTTTTCCAATAATTCGGCCGAGACGCGAGGGCCAGTAATTCGACAACGGACGGGGCGCGTATCGGGCGACAGGGGCGCCGCCGCCGGCCGATAGATAAATTAATGTGGTCCTGGAGCTCCGGCGCCGTTCGTCGCGCGACGACGGAGATACCGCGCGTCCGCTGGACAGCGCGGGCGCGATACGGGCCCTTCGCCGCCCTCCCGCCCAGCTCCCACGTCCTCCTTTCGCACCCCCGTCGCCCCCGTCGCCCCCGTCGCCCCCGTCGCCCCCGTCGCCCCCGTCGCCCCCGTCGCCCCCGTCGCCCCCGTCGCCCCCGTCGCCCCCGTCGCCCCCGTCGCCCCCGTCGCCCCCGTCGCCCCCGTCGCCCCCGTCGCCCCCGTCGCCCCCGTCGCCCCCGTCGCCCCCGTCGCCCCCGTCGCCCCCGTCGCCCCCGTCGCCCCCGTCGCCCCCGTCGCCCCCGTCGCCCCCGTCGCCCCCGTCGCCCCCGTCGCCCCCGTCGCCCCCGTCGCCCCCGTCGCCCCCGTCGCCCCCGTCGCCCCCGTCGCAGGCTCATTTTTCGCGCCACACACTGGCCCACTTTTCGAAAATTGTGCTACTTCACCTCCACCACTCACCTGTCCTATTTCATTCATGGCCCTCCCCTCTCCCATTTACTCGGGTCTTTTTCCCAATCTCTGTCGCGCCTCCCCCCCTGATTTCATGATACCCCCTAAAGGTACGTCCCTCTACCCTTCCCTTCATTCCTTGTCCGCTCCCGGCTCCAGGGTGGCCACCGCATTCCGCCTGTGGGTAGCAGGGTTGCAATAAATATATTTCTTGCACCGTGTTTGATAGACAAGTAGGGTTTATACGTCTTGTCGGGTTTTCCTACCTCTCGTTTGAACGTGTTTCCGTCGGTGAGATTAACTATTTATCGACCCGCAGCGTATTTTTGGATTATTGGGTACAAATATTCATAATAAATATTCAGTCCTAAACGACGTTGCGACTTTACCTGAACCTCTCAGAAGTCTGACATTCATTCAGCACCCGCTACCTTCGTATCTACAATAATTTTAGTTTCAGAGGCTACGATTTCTTATGTCTACGTCTGCAATTTGAATTATATCACCTCTCATGCATCTCATTCTTGGCCTCTTTGCTGACGCTTTGTCTCCATTCTGTCCCCATGTTCAAAATCGATTCCTCTCTCGGTGTTTCGATTCAGCTCTCGTTTCTCTTTCAAATCTTTCTCGCTTCACCCAACTGCGTCCATTCATCTCTCATCTTTTACTCTGTCTCCACATCGTTTCTTCTTCTACCTTCACATAATCTCTGCCAATATTGATTTCCTCCCGAGTCACGTTCGGTCGCGCAAAATTTTATTGACATTTAGATCGACACCTTCCGTTCTGCCAATTTCTGTTCCTGCACGTTCTCTATCTCTTTTGGCGCTGCCGTTATAATAGTCTTCAGGTAACTTCCGTTAATGGGTTAGGTCTTACATCTCCAAGTGGACGCTCGTCATTCGTGTTATTTCGTTTGCATTCTGCCACATCATATTCTGTTATACTCCAGATCGTAGAGTGTCAATAATGTTGATATGAGAGATATTTTACGTTGATATTTGCTAATGTTCTTTGTTTTGACCCACCAACATCGTCGAAAATATAATACTTTAAGTCCTGATCTCTTGAAGGAACAACAACTAGAAGTTAAGATCACTCAATTTCCTTTGATTGTTATCATCTCTCGCTGTATGGAGACGTAATTGAAATCCGATACTTCGCAGGTGAAGATGAAAAGACACTTACTTAATACACAAAATTAGTGGTGTTATTACGTTCTTCGTTGTCAATCTCTTTCTCCATCGCCTCAAGAACTATTCCTGTCGAGCAGGTTCAGCTTCACGTGCCATTCTCAACCTCGACCATCCACTCTAACTTAGTTATGATTCCTCCATGTCATACCAAATCAGCAAACATCCTTCTCGTCTTTTCACCAAAAGTACATCACCGCTAACCCTTCTCGTCTCAGAAGCTTGTCCGTCTTTGTATCGCCTTCCAATCTGAAACCTTCTCCCGTCTCGCATTATCACATCGCGACGCCTATTTTCACCGAGAACGCGAAGCGAGGACGAGACGGAGCGAGAGCGGGAGCACTCGCCCTGACAGATCGAGATTTATGGCGCATGCCGACTCCTCAGCGCCCACCACAATGCGCATTCCTTTTGTCAAGAACGTCATGGATAACACTGATAACAGGCGCGGCAGAAACGATCGCCCATTACAATGCGATGACGTGATTGTCACTGCAGACAATGTCTTCACATTCGACGTCAAAGCGATTCTCTTCGGCAGAACACATGCGTGACAATTGCCATTGTTTCATGCTAGTTTTGATTGTTTGTAGATCGAAGAAGAGTTTTCTAACGTTTACTGCACTCGTTCACAATCAGCTACTGAAAAAAAATTCATTATCGTCTAGTCGTTTTAAGGACAAAAAAGTTTTTATTTTGATGCACCATCACACTAGCTTTTTGAATAATTATTGTCTAAACAACACTTTTTTCAGGTTATTAGTTTGATGCCGAATAATGCGGTCTCCGAAGAAAGAACCATGAACATTCATATGCCGATTCATAACGTGATTTTGTACAATTACTTTGTGAAAGAATTTTTTTCATGGTTCGCAGAATCGAGTATTCCCAGATATATAAAAATATATTTTAAAGTGTTAAATTAATGAATGTCGCTTCTAGTAGTCTTCATCCACACTTAATATTCAAGAGGAAATATTATTTTTTCTCGTGTTTTGCATTCAAATATTTCAATCTGAAAATATAATTTATTTTTTGTTTTCCAGCATTATAAACGACCTTTTCTGTTGCAAGAAACTGTTTTGAAAATGAAGCAACCTTTTCTGTTGCATCATTTGGGCCTTTTACAGCACAAATGATGATGAATTAGATTTTATGACACGAACTATTGCATCATCACACACTCAGCCAATCACAGCGAGAGAATCGGGTGGAGGTAGAGGTAAACAGAACAACCGAACACTGTTTTCTCGCACAGGCGTCACATGAAAGTTGTTTCGCAAAATTAAGTTTGATAATCTTATAAATTGATAATGCTTTTATACAAAAAATAGCGTATGCAACTCTTTTATAATGTTGCTTCGTTGCATTCGTAGAAATTGAACATGAACTCATGCAATAAAGTTTAACATCATAAAATAATTTAATAAATTACTATTAGAATCAAAAAATGCTGCTACGTATCTTCAAGTACTTAACATTACTCTTTTCTCATTTATTTTCATTTGCCACCAATTTCAAACAGGATGGTTCTCGATATTTTCACTTAACGTTTACCGCTTTCCCTACTTTTTCAACACATAACACACAGCGTCTGACGAACACTTGGTGTGAATCTCTGGCACCATTGCTTTCCGTGCCATTGAACTCCACGCCACCATTCTAGGCCGCCTTCATCTTCGCCCTCCTATACCGATGCGTTACCAAATATCTAGTGGGACCACTTCGCCCAACACAGGAATCTCAGATTACCTGAGAGTGGATGACGCTGGACGATAAAGTATGCGAATTTTCAAGTTAGAAGTATCATCTGAGTATCTACATTTTGATTATGGAAACCAAAAAAGGACAAAAATTCTGTCATTCCATTTTCGGGTTATTCAAATATTATTATTATTAATATTATTGCAAAATATTTCAATCCTTGGTGTGAATTTTGACAAAACAATATTTTCACACATTCTTGCTAGGGTTTTCATTTCGTCTACTTATTAACGAGAATCGTTAGGTACTTCGTTGTCACATATTCACTCAGAGGTATTCAAAATACAAGATTGAAAACCATAGAAACATTTCGAAATGTGCCACTAATTAATCAATTGATTAAAAAGCCTTTTAATCATAAGGTTTGAGGTAATCTTTGGAATCTAGTGTTGCTCAAAATAAACAACACATCGTATGAATCAGCACTCACTATCAAATGATCTTCAATCTAATTATTCCCGTCGGTTCTACCAAGTGATTTTCCAACAAAATTCATCATTCATTTTTATGAACATAACTAGAGATTTTTTAATGTGGGCCAAAAATAATTCGGTATAATTCATTAGAAAAATCACCAGTTAATTTTGTTTCTAATTTTCTTTCATGAAAGAATTTCGAGAATCGTTTGAGAATTCCAATTATTTACCTCATGCTTTCATTTCAACTGAACTTCCCTTCCCGATTTGATGTCTCGAAATCTGACGGATCTCACTCTACGCCTTCTCGGCCCACTCCATCGCATTTTACTCCGTTCTCCGATTTTGCGCTGCTTCTGCTCGCTCTCACGTCATCCTGCCCCGTCCTGCTCCGCTCCGCTTCGTGTCGCTCCTAACCGCTCCGACCCGACCCGACCCGATTTGAACCGCTTCGAGGCTCAGCTCCATCGGCTTCGCTCCGGCCCGAAATACTCCGACACGCTCCGACCCGACCCGACCCGACCCGACCCGACCCGACCCGACCCGACCCGACCCGACCCGACCCAAGCCAACCCAACCTTACTCAACCCGACCCGACCCATCGGATCCCCATCCCCTCAGATCCATCCTCCTCCGATCCCACCCCTTCGATCTGATATGACTCCCTTCCAACCCGACCCGACCCGACCCGATCAGTTCCGACCGGATTTCTCTGTCCAAACCCCGTCCGTCCCGATCCTATCCGATCTAACCCCTTCCGTTCCAACCTCCTCTGATCCGACACCTTCGATCTGATCTGACCTCCTCCGACCCGACCCGACCCGACCCGACCGGACTTGACCCGCTCCGAGGCTCAACTCCATTCGTTCCGATCCGACCCATCACGCTCCGACCCGACCCGACCAGTTCCGATAGGAAACGCTTTGTCTAATTTCCCTCCGTCCCGATCCCATCCGATCCAATCCACTCCGACCCGACTCAACACGACCTAACCCTACCTAACCAACCCGACCCGATCCGGTCGTTTCGACTCGACCCAATCTGTTTCGATCCGATATTAAACTGCCCATCATCGCCCCCCCCCCCCCGCACTCGCTTTTCCACCCACGCCATCCCCGTCATTGGTCCGCACCCCTCAGGCCCCGTCTCACCCTGCCCCATCTCATCCCACCCCACCCACGCCGCCTTGCTCCATCCTGCACCGCTCCACCCTCACACCAGCCGCCGCTTCTCCACGCGTTATTGAAGCAGGTTGCGGCGGCCACCTTCGGGAATTAATATTCCCCGCGGTCACTCACGCCCGCCCCCGCCCCCGCTCCCACCTGGCCGGCCATTAGGGCACTTCGTGTGGGGCCCGTGCGCGCACAGGAGGCCGAGTACGCGCTCCGGCCTAGGCGGGCAGGCGGCCGGCAATTGAGTTACGGCACCAAGCGAGACGCAACCGATGTGCTTCGCCTCGTGGGTGTTTGACGGAAGGGAATCATACAATGTTGTACATATTGTCATCTTTCCTACGAAAGCGAGTTCAAATTTCATTTGAGATTCAGATTTTCCCATATTGTTTGATCAGATTATCAGAATTAATGAACGGCTTAACAGAATTAACCCTGTTCACTAAAGTATTTATTCATTTACTAAAGTAGAGTGAATTCGCATTTTGTCTTGTTTTAGTTATAACGCCGAAACGCAAGTATTTGAACATTTCTCTACATTAAATGTAAGTATAGGAATCAACGCTCATGCTAAGGTAGTCAATTAAAGTAAACAGAAGTTACCCAAAATCAATTTTTCCGAACTTGAGACCTTCAAAAAGCATTTAACGAATATTCATGTGGTCTTTATTGGTTAGCATATTAGCTTTTCTTGAAAATTATTCGACATTCAAAAGTTCATTCGAGTTCTTCAGATTCCTAATTAACATGTTTTTAAAATTTTTATGACTTCCTTCATTCATTTATGTTACAACGTACTAACAGTTGGGTGAAATGTTTAATCTTTAACACACTCGTACATTTGTATTAATCGATGATACATTATTATATTTATAGACATTAAAAACTCTCTCGGAACTTATGGTTATTTAAAAAATCAATCCTCCATGGCTGGCATAGCTAGGATTAAAATGAGGAAATCAAAGCCAGACATCATAATAAATTGCAATGTAACTGAAGGAAAATTTTACATATTTAAGACATAATAGTACAAACTTTAAGCAACATATAACAATTCTTTTCTGCCAGTTTGAATTAAAATATTTTCAGCTTTTGTTAGGTACAACTCAACATTTTGAATATTTTCTGTACGCGCGGTCCTTCCCAAGGATCGCAGATGGCAAAGTGCTTTTCTGAGCAACTAGTTCAATATTTACAATGTTCCCGAAATTGCACAATTGTTACATACATCAACAGATTCTAAAACAAGGTTGCAACGTGTTTATGGACAGGAATGTCTGTAAGATAACGCCGGAGTCTCCACGAAGTGAATATGCATGGTGACTGTTTAGAATGTATTTCTAAACATCCGGTAAGCGACGAAAGTCAAAATTATCAATAAGAATGAAGGAAGGTGTTATAAGAAAAGTCGTATACGATGAAACTACAACTCCTTACGTGCACAAAGAGGGAAAAACGTACGCTGTGTTTCCTTTGGTGACACACACTCCTCCATTTGTACGCAATGTTAATTGAAGGGCTTTAGGAGTAAAGTTTATGTTGTATTACAATTTCCGAACGCTTACATCTGCTGTCCATGTGCTGTTATTCTCAAATAGTCTATATTATGGCACATAGTTGTCCCTGGCTATTTCATATTTAGTACTAGAAGTACTGATGGTGGTTGTAGTGGTAGTGGTGGTTGTGATATTAGTGGTGGCGATGGTAGTGGTAGTGGTATTAGTGATGGTGGTAGTGGTGGTATATGTGATGGTGGTGGGGGTGGTGATATTAGTGATGGTGGTGGTATTAGTGGTGGTGGTAATATTAGTGGTGGTGGTAATATTAGTGGTAGTGGTGGTAATATTAGTGGTGGTGGTGGTAATATTAGTGGTGGTGGTGGTGGTAATATTAGTGGTGGTGGTGCTAATATTAGTGTTGGTGGTGGTACTAGGGGTGGTGGTGGTGGTGGTGGTATTAGCGGTGGTGGTGGTAGTGGTGCATAGATCGCATGCGATCATTAGCTATCTTCGTAAGAGGATGCAGTTCAAAGCAGTTGGATGACAGCCTCTTTTTTGACCCAGGCTTCCTTTGAAGCGTATCTCCGGCGCGGATCTGGGGACCTTTTGCGCAGACACGTCTTGCGGGTTCCTTGATACACCTGGAGAGTGACTCCCACTTTCTCCACCAGATGTCGGTCTGAGGTAACTATCTGAATGGGAGAAAGTGAGATTTCGTTCCGCACTTCGAAGATAACCCCTTACCCACCGAACAGCGCTGTCCTCTTTTCGTATCACATTTAAACTTCTTCCAGGAAAACTCTGCTCAAACGTTTCCTCGAGGGATATCATGTTTTACAGCCGAACCTTTCAATTATCTACTACGTAGACATTGACATATTCGTCACCTTTATGGGCGCCTGCATTATCCACGTCATCTCCGCCGTCTCCAAAAGATCGCAGCAGAAAATAATGAAGAGGAAACCATTTTATATTATTAAACAAATCACATGTTCTGCCCTTAAAATTTGTATCTATTTGATACAACACAAGTATTATTAGTAAAAATATACTTTTTAAATACAGAGTAAATATAAAACAAATAATGAACTAAAATAAACTGCCCTGCAACACATATGTTACAAAAGCCTCACGCTTTCAGCAACAACACGACGCCACCTCTTTCTCATCGCCGTCCTTTTTTTTCCTCTCTCCCTTCTCCATCGTCAGCCACCTTCCCCATCGCCATCGCTATCTCCGACGCCACCCCCGTCACCACCTCGGTCTCAGTCCCCTCCGTCCCCGTTTGTGTCCCGTCCGGCCCGTCTCCGTCTTGTACCCCATGTCCACTTCCTATCCCGTACCCGTTCCCGTCCCAATTTCTGTCTCTATTTCATCCCCGTCCTCATCGTCTCCGCCTCCGCCCCCAGCCTCGCCGCCGTGTCCGTCGCTGTCCCGCCCCCTTTGCGTGTCGGCCACCGCCGGGGCAGGTTGTCTCGCACTTTATTAACTGAAGCGGCAGGGTAGGGCAAGCAGGCGCTCCAATTTCGCTCGCCTTGGCTGGAGCAAACGCCCGCTGCCCGGCACGTCCGTAGGCTCACGCGGCTCAACGCGATATTTTTGTTATCGCTGAGCGCCGCTTTCAAGGATATAGTAATATCACCCAGGGATAACGATCTTATTGTGGAGGGTCTCACCAAAGTGTCGGCCTTACGGTAGTATTTTTATAGTCTGTGTTTTCTTTACATTTTATGTAACGTGTATTTTACAGTATTTTGTACATTCAGCGTTGAAATTTGTCCCAAGTGCATG
The DNA here is from genome assembly GCA_011170035.1 of Teleogryllus occipitalis. Taxonomy (NCBI): domain Eukaryota; kingdom Metazoa; phylum Arthropoda; class Insecta; order Orthoptera; family Gryllidae; genus Teleogryllus; species Teleogryllus occipitalis. The sequence continues at coordinate 196,289 of BLKR01001760.1, forward strand.
AAAAACGGTGCGTTGTTAACCTTCGGCGCTCGCGCGATTAAGTGTCGCATGTCCGGTCGCGTGGCGGTGTTTTTGCCGCCGACGAACATCCTTCCCTTTTCTCAATGCCACTGCTTCTCTCGATCATCAGTCATATGAAATTCATTAATATCATCCACTGGGCGTTGTAGTAGATTAACAATTTATCGAAACAATTTTAACTATTCTGCACAAAAGAAATTTTGAAAAAGATAATCTGCAAAATCAGTTTCTTTTATTTTGGCGTCACTGATGCAATATTCATACAATATAATAATGATATAATAGAAATCTAAATTAAAATCTAATGAAGTAGGAAGGTAAAAATCTAATACGTAAAATAAAAATGGTGACAAATATATGGGGGGATGAAATAAAAAGAAATGAACACAGTTTGTTGCACCTTTTCGTGAGATTACAACATTTTGACACCTTTTCCCTAAATTTTTATGCTTTAACAATTTTTTCTCCACTCTTTTCTGCGTTTTTAAACGATTGGTCAGAAAAATGTATTTTTCCTCTTGTTGGACAGCTTTTTAAAATCTCATTTAATCAGAAATCAACAATATTAAACAAATATTAAAATATCATTTGCGTAAACGGTCAGTAATTTATATCCCAGCAACAATGTTCAATCTGCAGCTGTAAATTCAAATTTAAATATAAAATGTTGCTGCAACAGTTTAGCCCTTTCCTGCTGGAGTTAAAGTGCTCCCCAGACAGGCAAATCAGGACATTTAAATGGCTGTGCAGAAATCCAGTTGTCTGTGAACTGAGGAAAATGTTTACCCTCGCCATCGTGTCGCCACCAGGGGAAGTTGCCTGGGTCTGCCGGAGCCGAGATTTTCATGCTGGCAAGTGTTTGTGCGAGTGCAGTTTGGCGCGCCCGCGAAGTACATTCTACTCTGGGATCCGCGGGAAAAATAAGCTCAGGCAGTACTGGAAATTGTTTAACAGATCCACCACAGCGTTAGATAAAGTACTATGAATGAACTCTTACGAACTCTATAAAGAAGAAAAGGATGCTAAAAAACGTATATTCTAGAAACTCCGTCCATGTAACTGGTAATCTTATTACAGTTGTTTCAGCAACATATTTTGCACTGTTTGAATGTATTTTCAGAACCTTTCTCCCCTTTTACGACTATAATTTGCACTTCAAAATACTTTCTCTACTGATGATGTAGGTCATTTTGCGCGAACGTGGCGCAAATGTGAAAGGTTCTTGGAGAAGACATTACCTCTATTTTGGGGCTCAATACATAACAAAAATTCCTCGCTTCTCGCCTTGCTGAGTTTAAACATCAAGGCGCAGCGCAGTTATTTTCAAAGGCGACATTTCAAAGGCGCCCACGCGATCGCTCGAAGGTTAAACTATTGATAACTTTTCTAAATTATCGAATTCAATATAATTTTACTAAGAAATAAAATAAATAAGTAACATGGAATTCTCGAATGAAACCTTATATTATTATTTAAGAAGAGACAACATTCATTAAAGAAGAGATATTATTTATAACCTATAAATAAGGTATCTTCTGTATATTCAAAGAAATAATTAACAAAACCAATATTTATAAAATTTGTATTCAATAAAACGAAATACATTTAACGAAATAATTCTTTCATTTTATTGTATTATAATATGCCTTTGTATTCTTAATTAGTCTCTAAAACACGTAGGTATTTATGACATCAAATATTCGTTCACAATTACGCATTCCATGTATTCTCTTCAATTTGCTATTGCTTGCGAACAATTATATATTTGGTAATAGAATGCAATATCACGTCTGCAATGCCATAGCCATAGCGTTATATTTTTATAACCATGGTTATATGTAATCATGTGGTGCACGCTCATTATATTTATCAGAGTGCATGTGTTCCGTATCCGAATTATACGATATTCAATTACAACGGTACATTATTTGAGATAATGCATTTTAACACCTCGAGTCTGAACTATAGAAATCGAAAGATTTAAATTTGATTTAATACTGTTGCAATATATATGAAGTTCTACAAAATGAGTTAGAACTATTTCTAGCACAGGACAACATATTTTGTACGTATTGTATTAGTAAGTTATTCATTGTCAGTTCTCATCACATCAAACCATAAATATTTTACGAAAAACGCTAATCTCGAATTACGTTATGGTAATCTGATAGCGCACAATTTTGGTGTACATTTCTGAAACCACACAACTTAGAAGAAACAGGCGACATTTCATGAATACGTATAATAATAATAATAATAATAATAATAATAATAATAATAATAATAATAATAATAATAATAATAATAATACCATTAACGAAACATGGAACAGTACGAAATGAAAGCGACGGCTCCGAGACAAAATCTGAGCAGATCGACGATTACATCGAAGATAAATTTAGTTCAGAGCATATTCTGAATGAAGCTCTGTTCTACAACTACTTCATTTACCAAGGAATGTATAACACCAAGAGAAAACAGAAGATAAGATCTCCCGCCTTCAAGTCTCGCGCACCGATTTACGCTGCCAATGATGCGCCTCCTAACGAATTGTTATCATCGCGAGAGGCGTTGCGCGCCGATCCCTGTTGCCCTCGCCCGGGCTTTTACGGCGGGAGCGTGGGGTTGAGCCGCAAGGCCCGTGGCGTTTTAGAGGCTCATTAATGTTACAAGCGCCGCCGTCGGGGCACGGAAGGCGCCGCCGCGGCCCCTTCAAGACGCGGCCTGCGCAGGAGGCTGCGCGCAGCGGGGGCTTGCTTGGTTGGTGATTCCGGGCACGACAACACCTTAGGTCATTCGTCCCGTAAGTGTAGTGCAAGTTTTTTTCCTCGCGAGATGGCGGTGATCTTCCCCAGCTGGATGGGCGCCGACCTACCGTCGGCTAGCGGTGTTCCCCCTTAACAAGGACTCTCCCACCAGCGGGGCACCGCCCCAGCCGGGACAAGCCCTGAGCTCCCGACCGGTCTCCTGGAATATGTGGTAGTGTAGTGTATGTTAGTGTGTGTGTGTGTGTGTGTGTGTGTGTGTGTGTGTGTGTAAGGGGAGAGCATAGGACAAGGAAGAGGAAGAAAAGATCGCGCGCGGTCCGTGGTCCGTTTGTCAAGGTACTGCTCTGGCATTCGCCCGGTGTTGATCGGAGAGACCACGAAAAACTACCGATCAGAGCATCCGGCCGCTAGAATTCTCCTCCAGACAGCGACTGAAGTCGACCTAGCTGAAAAGTTGGTGTCAAAATCCTACCGCCGCCAGGACTCGAACATAGGACCTCCCGGTCAGAGGCGCTGCAGTGACATCAGTTGATACACTGAGTTACCGCTCCCGGTGCAGTGGGGGGGGAGGTTTCCAAGGCAACGGTAAATTCGCTTCTTCATTGTTTTCAATGTCTTCAATTTCTTACACTTGTTCGATTTTCCTTCGTCGTCATCACCATTTTCTTCGTCTTTCCTTGTTCCCGTCCTCATTTTTTTCTTCTTCCACGCCCTCTCATGTTCCCTGCCATCTTCTTCCCACCATCTTCTTCAGCTCGTTTCTCACTCTCTTCTTCTTCTTTTTCTTCTTCTTCCCCGTCCTCCCTTAGTTCTTCCTCAACCTCTTTCTTTTTTTACATCTTCTTTTCAGGTCGCCTCTTCTCTCCACAGTCGTATTTTTCCGTCGTCATTTTCCACTTGTTTTTCTTATTCTTCTTCCTTTTGGTCATTGTATAAATTACTGTGGCTTCATAATTTTTGCGATCTTCAGCGACCAACGCTCCAGGGATGTGCAATTATACCCTTCTATTCGCTATATCCATTGACCGTCTTAACTTTCATTAATGAAATTAAAAACAGTGTTTATCCATGGAAACCATGATTAAATCTTTGTGATATGTAAATATAATTTGTAAGAAACTGAACAATTTTCGAAATTGCATTCATTTAGGGCTGAATTTTTCACCAGAACACGTAAAATGCACATAAACAAAAACAAACGTGTTTTGCTAATTTTAAGATATCTTGCTGACATATTTCAAGAAAAAACTTATACACAAACAACAAACTATTAATTTTAATGTTTTAATATTATTTTTTTGTTAGGGTGCAGATTTGAAAGATTATTGTCCTAGACCCAAAGTACATTAATTCGAACTAAAACAATAATTTAGCTGGTTTTGATACACGATCCTGGTAAATACACTGAGAAGACGTGTCAAAATATTTGTTTAGTCGTGTAATGGCACGCCATTGTTCCCGCCCACTGTGTGCTGAGGCATTGGACGGCAGGCGGCCGCCACGCGCACCCGCAAACACGTAATTCGGAGCACGCACTTCGTTTCTGAGAACGCCACCGCCGCATTTGCACGAGTCGACACAGGATGCCATAACTAACATACGCAATTTTGACGCCATCCCGAGAAAGGTTTATCTATATAACATGGTGTGTACATTGTTCTGAAATGGTGCAGGGACAGTGACCTCTGTAGTGTTCTGTGTACGAATTTCAATATGAAAGCATTTGACACAAGTGTTTTTACAACTTTCGTAACGCCAAAATATGGAAAAGAAAGTTATAAAAATCTAACTAATGTTAAAAGTACTGTAAAAATCTAAGAAAGCTATAAAATCTAAAATATGAATTACCAAACTGAGAGAATTTCTCTTTTTCATTTTATACTCGATTATGGAAACGAGATGTATAAAAATACTTGTAAACGATAAATTTAGCATGATTTGAGAAATAAATTAAAGTATTTAATATAGCCATTCTACACATCAAACATTCCTTTTTCTTTCTGTGCAATTTTCAAATTAAAACTTTACATGGAAAGCACTAAACTTTTTTTGCTTGTTAAGTACTTGCTTTTTTAAGACAAATGAACAATGAAATCAGGGAAAAGTAGCAAGTGATATTTTCTACAAAAAATTGAGACAAATGTTGAAGTAATTAGATCTTTGTAGATAATTTATTGCAAATGAAATGTGGTGAAATAGGTAAAGGTACGCTCGGAACAGCAAGAGGAGAAAATGCAAAATATTCCTTATACGCATGTTATATTTACCCTCTGATAACTACTGACGAATTTCCCGATCTCCTACATATTTCAGATGAGTCACATAACAATTTCTTACAACATAACAGACATCCAGCCCCTAAATAAACCACGAAAATGGAATATAATGCTTTCACGATCCCTCACACATACATGATCGCCTCCTATCTGCGCCAACCAGGCATTCTGAGACCACGAATCCCCACCATGTCGCCCGCAAAATTCATTACTTGGGGATTCTTCGTGACCTCCCTTCGAGAGGAGCGGGCAGGAACCAAGGACTAGGAGACTCGGGGGCGGGGCCTGAAAGGGAGGGGGAGGTTTGCCTGCCCTCCTCCTCCGCCGGTGCGGGCTGAACCGCGCGCAGCGATATGAGGAGTGGGGCCTGTAATCCCTTTCCCGCTCCCTCCTCTCCTCATCCCCCGCTGTGCGCCTCCTCGTGCTCGCCTGAAGGCTCTCTTTCTCCGTTCGACCGCGCTGCGGTGCCCTCCAACCCCCTTCGCAGCGTCTCGCACGGGGTCGTGACCTCGCCTCCGACACCGACGATGCTCGGTTGGTGATTCCGTCAACTGCTTAAGTCATTAGTCCCATGAGTGTAGTGCATGCTTTTTTCCTCGGAAGGTGGCGGCGATCTTCCCCCGCTGAATGGTGAGTTCCGGCACCAACTTACCGTCGGCTAGCGGGGTTTCCCCTTAACCAGGACTCTCCCACCAGCGGGGCACTGCCCCAGCCGGGACAAGCTTCGAGCTCCCGACCGATCTCCCAGAATATGTAATAGTGTAGTGCATGTTAGTGTAAGTGTGTGTGTAAGGGGAGAGGATAGGACAAGGAAGAGGAACGAAAGATCGCACGCGGTCCGTGGCCCGTTTATTAGGGTATTGCTCCGGCATTCGCCTGGTCCGACGATGGAGCCGTCACGCAATTTTAGCCAGTATTGTTGAACTTGAGCAACTCCACTGTCCACGAATTATTAGTTTCACCAAAGAGAGAATAGTTTATTCTTTCTGGATAAACTTTTGTTTCGATGCATACAGTTAACAACTATGCGGTATTAATTTGTACCGTGTATCAAATAGAAATGTGTTTTGCACCGCCTCCATCTGGTGAACACATCTTCTACTGTGCAAAACGCAGCAACACACGAGACTAACATTTGTACTAGTGTACTATAATAGTACATAGTTTCTCGCATTATTTTTACAACTACCATTTTCGAAACTTCAGATCCTTCAACGAAAATGCGATCCGCGCGATTCTTTTAAGCGTCCCTTCTTGAATCCCTGAAAAAATCAAAGAAAAATCTTGGAGTTTTTTTTGAGAAAATACGCTCCGAAATTGTAAGAACTGCTTTTAAAAAATGTGTACATGACCTTTTTCAAAGAACTGATTTTTTTACAACAGACATTGTTTGAGGCAAAAATCTTTCTCTTCGACCTTGTAGTTTTGAAATAATACGTTTTTGCAATTTTCGAAGATATGTAGAGATAGCCAAAATAGAACCATCACCATATTTTTTACCGTACCTTGTTTCATATGAGGAGAAAATTTAACAATAATTAGAAGCTATTTCTGAGAAAAAAGGTTAAAAAATTTAATTCCCTGTATTTCGCATACAATTACACGAAAACTACTCTTATTTTCGAAAAATTTAACATGACTTTATTTCAAAATTTGTCTTTAAAGAACTGATTGCATTAAGGGAAAAATATCTATCTTCAATATTACAGTTGTAGGAAGATGCCCCATAAATTTGCACATTTGCAATTTTCATAAAATTAGGGTTTTCAGAGAACATGAGACCTGCACCGTTGTCTAAAGCGCCTTTGAAGCTATCCAAGAACAAAGTTAAATCGAAAAATTTGGAGCCATTTTCGAGAAAATTTTGAAAATGTTATAAGGGCTTCATGTAAAGTACCCTCAAAAATTAAAATATCCATTTGAAACTCCGAAAGCCATGAGTTCGTTCAGATCGATAAGGGAATAGTCAGCTAATATTGAATCCTGTAAGCCGTACAATGTAATGTCGGTGAAATTGATGCTCGTGTCGCACAATTTAACGCAGAGTGCACAAATCGCAAGGCATCACTTCACCGTAGCATACTGGCATTCACCTTGCACCTGCTCACCATCTCGCCTTACTCGTAACGTACAGTCTGGTGAAGAGAAAGCAGATGTCGAAGAAAGGCGAAATGTATACGTTCCCCCTGAAGTTTATGAGACAAGCTCCGGTCCAATGATTTTTAATATAAGGTTTATCTAAAGGTGTCTCAGAATGAATGTTACAAACGTCTAAGTCATGTCGAGGGGTCAAAAATGTCCACTTTTTGCCAGTAACTATGTAGTGGGGAAATAACATGTATCGTAATTATATGCATTTAGACATGTGATATTTACCTTATTAGGCAATCTCGTATGTACAGATTTTCGGATAGTACATGAAAGCTCCAGAGCGTAAGCTTCTGCGACCGTGGTCCGTAACAACTGAGTCTGCTGTCTGGTAGACGCCGCGACCTTAGAACATACGTCAACGTTTTGGCCGGAATACTTCTTGACCTGAGGAAGGTCGGAGCATGACGGCCGAAACGTTGGCATCTATGCCTAGAACGCGGCGACTCCCGGACAGCCAAGTGGTTACATGAAATCTCCTTGTCGGTCACAAAACGTAGCCTGCCGAACATCTATGCATTAGGAGTTGCCTAACAATCAGGGGAAGTTACACGTATAACTCCATTTATGAATTTTCCCACTACATGTTCACTAGCAAAAAGGGATCCCTTTACACACCTCTATATGCCCTGGAAGTTTACGACATTTATTCCAAAATATCTGTATATTTTCCACCCCGGGGCGTTAGAGTTCAAATCTCGATCGATCCACCTGGAGTGAACAAATCAGCTGGGCGGCAGGTCTTCTCGGTGTTCTCTCGTGTCTACTGCCTCTCGTTCCATCATTCCGCCTTCACCATTTATATCATACCATTGCCATTATCACCTAAGCATACATTTCTTTCCCCATTCCAAGTTGAATTACTAGGTTCTGAAATCCTCTTTGTACGATTGATGCTCAGTATCATTGATGCTCAATGCAGAGGTACTGCGTTCACGATCATCTTGTCTTTAATTTCACGGGCATCGGTAAACGCTAGAAATTAGATTTATTGATTTGTCAACAACAGACAAAAAATAACTTTGCAAAATTGATTACAACTGGAATCTGATTCTGAGGTGTTTTTACTACGACGTTCGTTTTCATGATTAAGTTATTCACAAAAAAATCCATCACCACACTAATGGTTCGATATTGCTGGTATTATTAGGCGCAATAAGTTATATTTACTGCGATTATTAACCGCGAACCGTGATTGTAGCGTTTTTATTCATAAATAATGATTTTCATTGTATTACGAAAAATATGAACGTATTGTGATGTTAATTGGTAATATAATGTAAAATTTTCAGGAATGTGATACTAACATTATTTGAGAGATTAATATATAAGGAAGATATTCCTCTGACCTACTTTTCTAGAAACGAATCTTAACAGAAGTTTGATTAAATGGTGGCAAGAGAATTATAAATTGCGGTATGTGATCAGTTGTAAGTTAGTACCGAATACAATAAACGAAATGATGCGTTACAGGAAGTTTCATTCTTCATCCTTTTGGATAACGCACACTTGTCGGCATAAACGTCAGCGATTCAGACTTTTGTAAAATGAGTTAGATACTCTCGATTTTGCTTTGTTTTTTCTCAAACAATAAAACATAAAATTATACATTAAATTGTCTGTTTAAGATATTTCAATATTAACGACCATCATGAAAGATTTGGAGTCACGTTCGTTATTCGAATGTGTGAGTCTTAAGTTTCCGAGAAATGACTGCTGGGAAAATGCAAATGAATTTGAAGTAAAGACATTGATCGATTTTTTTCTTGTCAGATTTATAACTTTCTATTCAATTCCGCAGCTCCAACAAATAAAGATATAAGATGCTTTGACCCACAGTAACGCAAGAGAAACAAAACAAGGACGGTAAATATGTAGTGAGTCGTGATTTTTAACGTCAAAGTGTACTATCCTCAAAAAACTTAATGTACACAAAGCATTACAAGCAGTATCTTTTTGCGCAGTCGATCTTGCTGAATACTTATAAATATCTTATTTGAGAAAGTATGAGAATTTTTTATTATATATTAACATTTAATACAAGTTCATCTTAATTTCTTTCTTTTATATTTTGTATCAAGCTTCATTGAGAAGTTTTCCACACAACTTCGGTCAACCACGCTAACACGTTCTGTTGGTTTAAATTTAGTGTCACGTCATTAAATGTAACGAAAAAATGTAACTGAAGAGAGATATCAGTTCTATCTTCATTATCAATCACATCGTCCTTTTTATCAGTAGCCTTCTACTCTGATTACAGAACAGACTTGAAGAATCGCGACAATACAAGAATTACCAATGAGCATATAACTCACATCCTCAAGATGAAAACTGTGATGGTCAAAACGCTACGAAATATTGAAGTGGAGGTAGTAGTGTTGAGCCCATGGGAAGAGAGGCTCATTTTTTTGCGTATTCATGTTCCAGAAAGCGTCAACAAGTGTTCACAAATAGATATTTTTACTAATTTTCTAGGACATTGACATTTCTTGAGTATATCAGTCGAATACGTTATAAATGACTTAAACTCCATTAATACAAAAAGGTTAAATTTAGTTAAATGAAAAAGTATTTCGTAGGAAAACATCAATTCTGTTGAGCATTCCACCTATAAGGAGGTCACCCTCTAGAATAATCCTGGTAGCGCCACTGGGCGATAGATATCTAAAATGCATAAGCGGGAACTGGGTAAGCGGAGGAGCAGGCAGCGGTGCGGGGGCAGGGGCGGGGGCGCGGGCGGGGGCGGGGGCGGAGGAACCAGCGGCCGCGAAGCACGTGCTCCGCAAGGAGGGCGCTGGGGAGCCGGGAGAACGGCCGACGCGTAACATTCAGATCACGGTTCTGCGACGACGTCCACCCGTGTAATTACTGCAGAAAGGGGCTCGGCACGCCCCCCCCCCCCCCGCCCCGCCCCCCCGCCCCCCCCCCCCCGCCCCGCCTCGCCCCAGCCGCCCTCACCGCCTCAGCCGCCGCCGCCGCCGCCTCCAACCCCCGCGGTCGCGTCGCTCGGCGCTTTCCGCCACTCGGGTTACAGCGTCGCGCCCGCCCCCGCTGCCCCCCCACCCCACCCCCCACTCCTCCCCCGACCTCCGACTGCTCCGTTATGCTTCTGCCCACCCCACCCCGCCCCAGCACGTCCTCGCAGAAACCGCCGCCCCGTCTTGGCTCAACTCGACGAGACGACTCCCTCCGACATCCACGGCCTCCGCCGCGCTCCGGGCGGCGACCATCAAGTGACGCCATTGCGCACCAGAAGCGAATCGCTCGGACCGGGCGAATGGCGACGCGGCGTCAAAGCGGCCCGCCCTCTCCCGCGGCTCCCGACTTCCTCGGTTTCTAATCTCGTATGACTTACGCTGCGGGAGACGGCAGACGTGCGGATTCGCGCCAAGCGCCCGCCGTTTCAGCGCTGCTTCAAGAGACATCTCGCGGGAGATGGCTGGCGTGAGCGCCGGCTTTTGGTGATGTTCTAACAAGCATCAAGCACTGAGGATCTAATGCAGTAGGTGATTTATGGGTATGCTGGCAATGGGGTCATGATGTCAGTGTAATTACAAGACGAAAGGTACTGGATCGGTTGAGTCCTCCCACGGTTCATAAAATCAACGGCATATTACTTTTCTAAAGATCAATTATCATGCTGCGGAACTATCGTGAAGTTGTATTTGCTTATCAAAAGATAATAGTAAATTTTAATGGGAAATTGACAATATTCTTTATATTGAAAGTTTTATACGTTCATTTAAAACAACACAATATTTAAATGCTAACATAAATGCTAAATGCTAAAAATAGTCTAAAATTATAATTAAAGATTCGGTAATACATAAATGAAATAAAAATTATTTTAATTTCAAACTGAAAGAAAACACGTACAAGTGGGATAAAGTTTCATTTGTAACTTGAGGCCCCAATTTCGTTAAAGAATGTGAGAAAAATACCTTCCCAGCGTATCTATATTTTCATCTCTTAAAACTATGATAACAAGTGAATGCTATTTGCAACCAATATTCTACTTCTGTATGAAAATTGAATCCCACTTTCAATGGATATTATTTCTATCATCCGCCTATTCTCTTCTATATTTCTTTTTCTCATGTCTTCCAACGTCTTTCTTTGTTTTATCTGAAAATAACGTGCTTTTGAGTTGCTAAAGAAAATTTAAGAAAGAGAAAATGAAAAAAATCTCCTAAGTTAGTGTCGTCAAATCGTCAAAAGCTTGATCAGTCATAGGTAACAAATTAAGAAAGAGACGGATACTAGAAACAATCACTGAAACCTGAGAAAGAAAATACTGATGAAAGCAAGAGATATTTACATTTTCACTTATAAATGCTGGAGCAAAATATACTTTTGAAGTAGATTGCGTGCTTAGTGGACTATTTGTGTATACGATTGATACGAGTGATACCACAACGTTCAACAAAAAGAGATGAAACGTGATTATTTTTGTTTCCGAAATTTACTATAAATAAAGTTACGGGTTTCGCGCATGTTCTTCCCACGTAACAATCAGCACTCTGTCAGAATAATTTATTCTCTCAAAACAACAATTTTAGAATGTCTAGCAGGTTATTCTGTGTCTCGAAAAACAATACAACAGAGAGAAATGAGAATAACGTGACAATTGTTCTGAAACGGCTTTCCCCGCAGTCCTCTATGGTATTATGCCTCTCTATTCAGCATTAGCGTCAGCGGCCAGCACATATGCGCGCATATGTGGTGAGTCTATGGCCTGGTGAAACGGCGTTGTCCTATTCAAATGCCACTTACCCGGTTGTGAACACTGGCGTGTCCCTCTTCTGCACGCGGAAGTGGCCAGCAGAGGCGCAACACGTGCCGTGTTTAACCTCAACGAGCACCTGGCCTCAGTAAACGTATTGAGTACCTGCGCTAATTGCATTAGGAAAACAAAATCTTCAGTCACTGAAAAGTTATTTTTCAAACATAATTGCCTAGATGAAGATCAATTCAGAAAAAAATTAAGTGTTTACTGGTTTCATTATGAATGAAACTTCTATGCTAATAGCTAGTCCCGAGGCCAATTTAACAGCATCTGTTGATAATTAAAAAAAGGAGAGAGATGATATGTATAAAATGACAAAAACTTCTTCTAATCAAAAAGTTGTGTCAACTGTGAAAGAGTGAAAGTGTAGTTTTGCTAATAAAATATTACATGCTATTATACGAGTAGGTTTTAGTCTTTGATCTTTCCACTCGCTAAAACCTTCGGGGCGAATATTATTAAGGCGGGCAAACAAATTAGGACATTTTTTAAAAATGCAATAAAGGCATTTTTTTACTTTTTCTTTATTCGAAAAGAAGATTACACACTTTGGAGTAGCTAATATTCTAGGAAGCTAATCGTTGTTTTCAGAATTTTGTGTTTATTTTTTCGTAAGGAAAGAAACATCTTAGTATGACGACATGTGGAGCACATTATATTTTATGCCAATTATTATGAAAATTAATCAATACTATCGGAAAATTATCTTTATATCAGCTGCAGAAACATAGCTAAATAAATTTTTAAACTTAAGCCTCATTTTTTACCGGTAGATTATATCATTGGCTTCTTCACACTTTTATGTCTTAAAATGCAATTTAAACTGCCCCATTTCATGATTTAATACCTCCCAACTGTCTATTTATTGTTTTCAGTTTGCGTAAATTCCGAACAAATTTTCAACGAATGTTCTGGCGCGAAATTCGTTTGCTAGAAGTTCGGTGTAAAGAGACTTTATTCGCATGGCAATTGTTGGAGGGTTCAAACCGTGACTATTGAATAGTTCATGGAGAATGGGATTCTATTATCACTGAGGATTTCAGATATTACGAATATATATATATATATATATATATATATATATATATATATATATATATATGGAATTGAATTTGTCAAATTGATTTGTATTAAAAAAAGATATACCGGTATTACTTTTTCAAAAATACATTTTGTCGCACAAAAATGAAGGTACAAGTGAAATAGTAACTATTAATTTGCCATTGCGCATTTTTACACGCCCGTTCTTAGCCTTGACTAGGCAACTCAGTTCGCTCCAATTAATTATTTTCAGACCAAAAATTTGGTTACAAATTTTCGGCTGTGAACATTATCACTGCAATTATTTCCGGAATTTATTTTTCTCATAAAAATGTCATCTTAGTCATCTGCCAAGAAATCTTTCGACAGAACCCACCTCCATAGTTTTGTAACTACATTAGTATGGCTGGGTACCCATCTCTTTGTTCTATGATTCCTAAATGCAAAGTAACTAAAGCGCACAATTTTTATTGACAGCAGAAAACCACGTTCTCTGGTTTCGTCTAAAAGCAAGAAATGAACGAAAAACCCAAACAAAACGCTAACAAGTGACCAAATGTCCGCCTTGGACAACGCTCCCTATGGGGAATTCCACATTATCAAGCTCGATTCTAACGAGTGGAAACCCGATTGCAGGGCCCGCTCACATAAAATGTCGCATTCGACGGCGGCGCGCCGCGCGGTGGCGGCCGGCCAGTGAAGCAGCGCAAGCGCGCTCGCGTGGGCGTGGGGTGTTGTGCGCGCGAGCCGGCAACGTCGCCTGGCGCCGTATCTCCGGTGGAGGCGAGAGAAGGCGAGTGGCAGATCGTTGCTCGGTTATGTGGCATCGTAAACGTGTAAACTCATAACCCGCCGCCCCCGTCTGTCGCCGCCTCCACCGCCACCGCCACCGCCACCGCCCCCGCGAGGCGGAGTCGACCTGCCTCCGCACGCCGCCGCTGCCACGGCTTCCCGCTCGGATGTGCGCGCGACCTTCACGCGGGATATTGCATTCATGAATGCAGGAGCGCCGGCTGTAATTTCGACCCCGGGTGCACGACTTTAAGGAAGAGAAATGGTGAAGTAGGAAGTATTTCGTTTTGTATTTCGAATATTAAATCGAACTACTCGTTCAGACAAAAGTAGATCAATTGCCTCAGAACAGCCAGTGTAGAAATTTCCGAGAGGAATATTGCGGACGTTAATAGTAAACATCCTTATTTTACCACTAATTCACAGAAATCAACACTGAAGTTGCTAGTTTTATGAGGTTTAATTTAGTTCAATTAAAGTTCTTATGTTTCCTCAATACTATGACTCAGTTTCATTTTTTCATCTTAAAAATTAAAATTTCCTTAAATTACTTCTCGAGCAAAAGTAGCATAAAGGTGTTTATTAGTCCTACCTGCAAACACCATTTTCCGAATGTCACTCATCACTTTTTCAAATTACATTGTAATAATGTTTCCGGTTCAATACATGCAGACAAATTCTAGTCTTAATTATCACATCATGTACAGTTCGGTTCCGAGTTCTCCGGCCCTGTGAGAGGGGTCTAAGTTTCTCCGCGGGGTGAAGGGAGCGCGATAAGGTGATGGGCTGTAGGATTTGTTTGACAGACGTCCGTGAGTCACACATGGGCTGTAGGCAAGGGCCAGCACGTGCTTGGTCAATGCATTGGTTTCGCAAACATCAGCTCAGTTTTGATTCAGAGTGCGCGAATGTTAGATGCGAAATGGCGAAGCGGAAATCGAATTCGACAATCTGTAGTGAAGGTCGGTTCTGCATCAGGCGACTACCATGGTCAGATGAATCAAGAAAATTTTGGAAATTGGGTGAGAGAAACATTATTACAATAACTGCCTTCTAAGGCAGTAACTGTTCTTGATAATGCTCCATATCATTGTGTTAGCCAATAAAACCCCAACTGCATATGCATTTTAACGCGCGACATGATTCAATGGTTGAATGCAAAAGGAATGCATGCTAATGAAAACCTGAGGAAGCCTGAATTATACCAACTAGTTCTGCAACTAAAACCTCAGAACAAGACATACAAAATCGATGAGCTGTTTGCCAGTAGCGGTCATTCTATTATCCACCTTCTGAATCCCATTGAAATGGCATGGGCAAAAATTAAGAGACTTATAAAGGAAAGCAAAGAAGTTCTTAGAGCTTACAAACTGGGCTATCATTAAAGTCACTATTGAAGACTGGAAGGGTTACTGCGCTCTTGTCATGAAACTTGAAAATGAATACTGGGGGAGGAACGGTCCAGTGCCAGATATTATAGACAGTATTGTTATATATATGGACTCGGATATCGAGTGTGAAGACACTGAAAATAGCGATAGTTCATCAGTGGACAATGATTAGGTAAGGTCAATGTCTTTAACTCAATAGTAGTGTCCACCTCTTCCCCCACTCCCTACCGTCGCTTCCTTTCTGTATCCCCACTCTACCCCCTCTCCTTCGCTCTGCGACTGACACAGTGAAATGGCATGACGTCCAGAGCCGGAGACATCAGAACTGAACCGTAGTGCTTTATCCCCCGATCAGGATAAAATGTTCTATTCATTATAAACGAAAATAAAATAAGGCTTTTCTTAATAAATGACACCTTCAATTGTTTTGAATACTCTGCTATCACTGCATCTTCTATAACAGGTTTATTTCGTGAATGTATTAAATATAACTCGAGTGTTTTTCAGTAGTGACAATGTGCTAGATAAATGTTTTGGTTGTGTTGTTTTCTTTAGGATTGTCTATCGTTTGCCGATAATAAAGTCAGTGCGAACTCATCACGTTTGAAATAAACACAAATAATTTCTGGTAATATTTTGAAAGAGTGATTAAAGTCGCTTCAGAATTTTAGATATCAACTTAACGTTTTAATTGATTTACTTTTCCAATAGAATAGTCATCTAAAATGTTTATCTGTATTATATAGTTGTCTTTTTTATTTTTGTTCTAATTTCTTTCTTTCATTATATTTCTTCAAAAACTTTCTACTCACTTATTTTCAACTTATCATCTAGGAGAACTGAGGAAATATCCCAACAATAAAATTCCACATAAAACCTGCCTGTTTTGAGTATTCTGAAAAAACGAGGTAATCCGAACGTTAGCAAACGAACGAGTGAGTAACAAGACTGATTCGTCAGAATTATGGATTACTTTTCCATTTCGTGATTACCCTGCTCCACACACTCGTCGCAGATTTGACGAGCGCGGCGGGTGCTCAGCACGCACCACCATCGATTTTCGGGTTTTTGCTCTGAGCAGTGCACAGCGCAGAGTGTTCCCCGCACTACGTTACGCACTCGCTTTTATATTTATCTCTAATGACTCGACGCGAAAGGCTCGGTGTCGCTTTATTAGTTCATTATTAGTTTAATTAAGTGCTGCTAGCACTGCACCCCCACACGTACTACCAAATGCATTTTCGTTCTCACTACCTTCCATTTACAGATTCGGATTATAAACTTTCTTAACTGAGATTTTTTAAACATTTCTCTAACGTTTTGGAAAAAAAGTACGATTCAGTTGGTTCTTAGTGATACCGGGCGCGTCAACAGCTTAGGTCATTAGTCATTAGTCGTTAGTTTTTTCCTCGGGAGATGGCGGTGATCATCCCCCACTAGATGGCGAGATCCGGTACCAACCTACCGCCGGCTAGCGGGATTTCCCCCTAGCCAGGACTACCCCACCAGCGGGCCACCGCCTCAACCGGGACAAACTCGGAGCTCCCGACTGGTCTCCCGGAATATGTGGTAGTGTAGTACATGTTGTGTAAGTGTGTGTGTGTGTATGTGTAAGGGGAGAAGAGAGGACAAAGAAGAGGAAGGAAAGATCGCACGCGGTCCGTGACCCGTTTGGTAGGGTACTGCTCCGGCATTCGCCTGGTGACGATTCAGTAAACGTGCAATGACAAATGTATTATTTGAAGAAATACATAGGGGAATGAGAAAGATAAATGAAGAGATCTAGAGGTCTCTATTTATTATTAACTTTAGAGTGACAAACAATTTAGAATAATAAAAGCGTGTAATTTCCGAGTAGTTAAAACCTTCATTGAGGTTCGATGGTCCTCGAGAAAAAAATCTTCACCTCATCCCACCAAAAATATATCATTCGAATTTTATTCTTATTATCTTTTATCGTATTCAACCTTATTTTTAAGCCCAATATCTGTTAAAGGTGTACCTTTGGAGAACCGAAGTAAAATAAAAAAAAATGCTGCACAAGCAACAGTCATCTATGGTTTCTGTGCCGTCAGTCTACGCGGTTTGAGAAGGAAAGTTTACACCAACGCCCGGCAATTGAAATTCTTGTTCCGAACAGAAAGTTTATCATATTTTCTTAAAACTCGTTAAACATGTAATAACACCCCTCTGGGGTTTTAAATTGTTTCGTTCCGGCAATACTTCGTTATTTGGGAACTGAAGGGGTGAATTCACAAAAAGGAATGGAGGGATTAAAGAGAAGGGGCGAGCACACCGAATCCACAGGGAATCCTGATGTTTGTGGCGAATAAAAATTGGAGGGGTTAGTTGAGCCATTGTTGCTGGAATTAATGTGGTTAAATATTCAAAGACATTTCAAGCAACATTTCTGCACCCGATGGACGCCACTTTGTTTTACAAGCATGATTTTAAAGAACGAATAGATTTCATTCTTTTCTCTCTGAGATTCACAATTGCAACTCCACGAATGGGACAGATTTTCTCCTTGGCGAACTTCAGATCCAATTTAGTTTCAAGAAACTAAAATAAACTATTTACGACAGTTATTCTTGCAGGAGATATTCTGTCTTGTTTTCGATGTATAAATTGGAAGTTCAGTATGTGGTCAATTCCTAGAATTTAAGAAAAGCTTTATAATTTAACAAATGCTCCTAACATCTTATCATAACATTCCATTAACCGTCATTTTTCAATAGTTAGATATTCGAATCATTATCTATTTATTATTCAGGCATTTCCTTCAGTATTCCATAGCACATCTGAAATTATCTCGTACCTTAAAATGATTTTATTGAATGATTAATATTCCTGTTTATTATTATTAATAAGAATTATGATGTCTATCATTTAATATGTTTAAAATAATGATACTACCAATATTAAAAAGTAAGAGTGTTTCAGTATCTGAGAGAATAGTAAATGCGTTCAGAATTCTTGGTAACCTTTGAGGTTTACAATTATTACATATCTTGGAAAACTGCCAGGTTTATAGCGATGATAAATATAAATAAACGTGTATTTTTAATCTCGTTTCTATTGACTGAAAGCAACACATTTTATACTTTTATCAAAATTAGAGAATTACACAAGAAATGTGCAAATCACCTTACGTACTTCTTTTCTTGCTCTTACTTTTTTTTAAAACGCCGTGTATGAAAGATAAAAAAGGGAAACAAGTACGAGAAACAGTGCTGAGCGCACGGCGACTTAAAATATCTTTTCTCCAAGTCTTTCAATAAAGATGATAATAAATGTAAAAAGATAATTTTGTGGAAATACATTAACATGATATGAAATGTTTATTTACACACTTTACATTAGATAAGAGAATCAATAACTATTTATTGAACGAAATCCTTTCATTTCAGTACAAAATATTGATATTTTACCAAGTGGAATACAATACTAGTTGTACAATAAATATTAAACATACATAACTATTCTCGCAAAATATCAAAGTAAAACTTCAGTCTTTATACCATATTAAAAAATAATTGGTTAAATGATGACTTAAGGGTTATATGTCACTTGCTTTGGGTCTTATGGGAGGCTTCACAGAACGTAATAAAAGCTATACATATGATACTATATATATATATATATATATATATATATATATATATATATATATATATATATATTCAATTCCATTCTCTTCTTAAATGTTTAATTTTTTTAAAAAGTTATTAAGAACCAAGTTGAACAATTTTGAATATATAGATATTTATGAACAGAATTTCAACAAAATTACATCGTTCATTTGTGAAAACGCAATTAAAATACTTTGAAGTAAGAATGGGATTCAGAAGGACTAGAAGTAAATATGATTGCAACCTTGCTTAGATTTGAAGTTGCTACAAATATTTTAAATTTAATTAAAAATATTTTTACAAATACACAAAAGCAAAGAATTGCATCAAATTGGTGTTCTTGTTTTCCTTTCGAATTCAAAACATGGCATGTTTGTTTTCCTAGTAAGTTGATGATAAAAACCAATGAGAGACGTTCTTATCTATACGTGGAGCATCAACACGATTTCATATTCATCTCATTAGTGTCCCGAAGCATAAGTAAGTCCTGCTAGGAAATGGGGGACTCATCATAGCCTCCCATTTCGCAGCAGGCTCTCCACTTATGCCTCTGGACACTTATGAGATGAATATGAAAGCACACCTATGTATCAAAAATAGATATGATGGTTTCCCATTGAGTTTCATGTTGACAACTTACGAAGAAAACAAACACGCCTTGCGATGAATTAGAACTACGAAATCCAGGTAGCGTAAAGTAGGCTTGATTCTCCTCATCAGATAGCATGATAGCGAAAATATATAATGTTCCACATTTAAACGAAAGTTATTTTGAAATATCATTTTGATAACCTTAGTATGAATGTATCGAATAATTGTTGACTGAAGCTTTCAATTAATATCTTAATAATGTTTGAGAGGGTACGTGGTACTTCAGAAAATGGAATTTATTAAGTGTTGTAGTCTAGGTCACATTCCTTACGGTCATCATATTTGCCTACTTTAGGTATTAAAAAACTTTTCAGTCTTGATTGCTTTATAATATAATAATAATGATAATAATAATAATAAGAAGAAGAAGAAAAGAAGAATTCAGATACAAAAATAAACTAATTTTCACGTTTTCTTTGGTTCTTGGTGACTCTCCTGATTCAGTTCGCAACATTGAGTTTGCTTGCGAATTTTTTTGTGAATTATTCTCTTGCGTCTACCGCATAAGCGTTTCCCAAGAGCCTGCTGAAAATGTGTGACTTCCTTATCAGGTACCTCTTCAACAGGAAAAATCTTTACACCTACGTCGAGGTCCAACTCATTAGAAGTACATTCAGGAAACAGTTTTGTCCACGGTGTTGTGAACCAACTACCATCCTCATCGGAATCAGTGTCAATATCTGTTGAATCATACTCATAATCTGATTCAGCAGAACTTTCTGGATCACAAGGAGGCAAATACCCCGTTTTCTCATAAGGAACATGTCTACATATGATATCAGACTCATTCTGCGACTCCTCGCAGTATTTACAATTATCTGGCGTGCTCATTCTGATCTACCCCAAAGAACACCAAAACGCGACAAATGAAGCCCAAGAACCCCTCGAAAAATATTATTAGAACACCTGCAAACCACACGGATATCACTCGGCGAAGCCTGGTACACTCGGGAGGACGCGCGGAGATACCAAGGACAACACTCGGAAATGATAGAATAATGCTCGAAAATTGCCTGGACAACACGTGAATAACTCGAGGATCACACCCAGAAAAGTCCAGACCCCTCGCGAGCAGAAAACGCCCGGACCACGTTCAAATAACGCCCAGGAAACGCCCGGACCGCTCACGAATAACGCCCAGGAAACACCCGAACCACTCGAGAATAAGCCCAGGAAACGCCCGGAAAACTCGAGAACAACGCCCAGGAAATCCCCGGAGCACTCGACAATAACGCCCAGGAAATGCCCGGAGTACTCGAGAATAACGCCCAGAAAACGCCAGGACAACTCGAGAATAACGCCCAGGAAATCCCCGGAGCACTCGACAATAACGCCCGGGAAATGCCCGGAGTACTCGAGAATAACGCCCAGAAAACGCCAGGACAACTCGAGAATAACGCCCAGGAAACGCCCGGAGTACTCGAGAATAACGTCCAGAAAACGCCAGAACCACTCGAGAATAACGCCCAGAAAACGCCAGGCCACTCAAGAATGCCCAGGAAACGCCCGGAGAAAACTCGAGATAATGCCGGGAATTCTCGCAATTAACGCCCGGATGTATAGCAAATAACGTCCGACCTCCCAAATAACGCCCGAACTACTCCCAGATAACAACCGGAAAACTCGCGGATAACGCCCGGATAATTCACAGAGAACACCCGGAAAACAAGCAAAGAACTCGCACGGTGAACTCACTACAAAACTCGGAAACTCGGAAAATCTGAAAACTCACAAATAACGATCGGAGAAGCCTACTCTACCCCCGCTTAATTCTGAAAAAAAGAAAATAAATATACTTCCACTACACTGGAACTATCCCAATCAGAAAAAGGTCATGAACACATCCGGAATGCCAGATTGAGCACAAAAACGAAAACAGAAACTAACCAAACTTCTCGTACACGCCATAAAGAAATTAGATGCGCATCTGAATTGCATTTTCTTGATTAATTTCTTTTGTGGGAACTGTCAAATTTGATGATTACGACATTAAACTGCTAAATCTGTAGTAACATTCTTGAATACACCCTTCATATTCATTAGCCAACGCTTTCGTCGCTGCACATTCGCCAAATGATGTCATTCTGTACACACATTATCTGGTGAAGTATTCAAATTCAAATTTAAGTGAAAATCTACTGCTTGCCTTGCCATGGACTAAAGTAAATATAAATCAACACACTATCATTCTTACGTTTTGCTTACAGAAAAAATATCACACACTCCATTAAAACAAAGTATAAGAAATTCAACTTTCAAACTCTTTTTAAATGTTTGTTTCTCGGTGACTTTTCACACAAAGCTTTCAGTAGATTTTGCTTGTCTAAGTTTCATTTGTAAACAAAACCAGTAAACCCACAATGGGTCTTTGTTTACACCTTGATTCATCTTCAATACTATTAATTTTTTACATAGAGAACAAAGAAAGAAAAAAATCATAAACATTTTCCCAATTTCGGAGAAAAGTGGGCCAAGTCTCCCCACGACGATCAAAGACAACGATGAATGCCGCCAAAGATATGACAGCACGTGGTCACAAACGATCATTGGTTAGCGGGATGGATCATCATGGAGTCGGTCATGTTGAGCTGGAGGCTGGATCTTCTGGAGGTACGTCATCAAATCTGGAATTACATACCAGAGTTACGATCAGATGCCAAAATGATAACGCCGTTCAAATACGTTCTTTACTTTGAAAATCTATATTTTTACATTATTTTAAGTTATAACTATGTAGGGAAACTGTTTATTATACTGATGTTGAAAATATACACTATGTGTACGATTTAATTTCAAACAACAAATGATGAATGATACGTTGTAAATGGATAAATTATACAACAAACAACATTAATTTTAGTTCAACCGCATTGCAATTCATTTACGATTTGATTGCACAGCAAGTCGATTCAGTAAATGTGAAAACTTCTCGCATAAATACTGAAAACCATGAGAGACATTTTATATATACAAAGCAACTAGAAAATGTCCATCTACAACGCATTTTGACGGACATCACTGCACAGATACTTTGATGTATAAAATTACTAGGTTTCCACATTTGGGATATTTGATCTGTAATGAAAAGAACTATTTTTATGGAAAAAATCATAGTTCATCACCACTTATTCCCTGAAACAAATTTTTCTCACTTTTCCCAGTTTTCTTGGGGTTTTTAAAAAACATTTCCCGAAAAGATTTGTAATTTATTCTATTTAAAGAAAAAAATCAAAGATACTATACTAATTGATAAGCTGTTATTTCGATGTGACGAAATACAAATCTACAACAAATAAAAATAGAGCAAAAAATCATGCTGTACTAATGCTTTTAAGGAGTAATATATTCGTTTTTACAATCTTCTCAAAATTTTCCCCGACTTTTGAGGATTATCTACAAATTCTTTTTCTGAAATTGATTACTTGTTTTTTTCTGTTTTTCCATATTTCCCAGAAAAAGGACACGCTGTGGACACGTAAAAGGCACAAATGCAAGTTACGAAGTTAACCCAGCGAAAGCATCGCCAAACACACATGCTCCGACGTTTTCCTTGCCAGTGAAAAGACAATAAATAATCGCAAGCGAGACTTACCCCTCGAGCCATCCCCGGGCGTCGAACAGGACAAGGAGCGTCCGCAGCAACTTGGTGTACTCGGGGCACCGGTAGACCGCCTCGTGTGGCTGGCTGGTGGGGAAGTCCTTGAGGTAGCCGGGCGTGCGCACGTGTGGCAGCTCGTGGAAGGCCATGACGAGCGCCACGGCCCTCTGCGCGCGCAGCTCCGCTCGCACGTCTTCGGCCGACAGCTTGTCCACCCGGAGCGCCAGCAGGTCCACCGCCGCGTTGAAGGCGGTGCGGTACTCTTCCACCAGGACGTCCGTGTGGCTCTCCAGCACGTCGTCGCTGGCCGCGCGGTAGATGAAGTGCAGAACGTCGCCGGCGAAAGAGCCCACGTGCGCGAACTCCAACCCGCGTACCCGCACGCGGCATCCCTTAGTCTCCGGCTCGTCCCGGAAGACGATCCGGTTGCCCGACGGTTGGCCGTGCAACAGCACCCGCAATCGATCTGGTTGGTGGCGATGGGCGTCCGCGTATCGCTCGATCAGCTTCCCACTTAGCTTGCGAATCTTCTCTAGCCACACGTCACCGTCATCCCACAACTCTAACTGAGAGCTGACGCCGGCGAGCGAAGCTTTTATCGCGGTTTCGATGTCTCCCCAGGTTTCTGTGTCCGGCAAGAGTGGGTTGTCCAACACATCCGCAGGTATTTCCTTGAGAGCGGGAATTGAAGAAGCATGGAAAAGTGCCAGAAATCGCATAAACACCATACAGTGTTTCAAGTCCACGCCTTTATCGTTTGCAAGAACCGTAAAATTTGAATTGTGATCGTCTTCGATGATGTTGTATAAATATTCTCCACAGAAGTCAACGAGTGTTGAAGCCAGAGGAACGAACTTGCCACAAGCAGTATCGATCAAGATCCTTTCCATCACCGGAATGATTTTAGTTAATACTCGCACCTCCGTCTCGAGCACTCTCCCTATGTAGAGGGGACTCAGGGGCCCAAAATACCCGTGCCTGACATGATAAAATTTGGTTTCGGTGCCAGATGGTGTAAGAAGTTCGAGTCGATACTGGGAGCTATTTATTGTGTCGATAATATTAAAAACCGAATCAGAACAAGAAACTTTCTTCACCGTCGTTTCTGGATTTTCCCTGTTGATCAGATATTGAAAGAACTCCTTCGACATCCACCGTGATTTCACGGAATAGCTGTCCTCTTGACTCATTTCAATTCTGGAAATTCTGCCTACCTGTGAAAGAAATGTCAATCGATTATATAGAGCCCCAAGAATTAATAGTTAATTAATTCATCCGATTTCGATAATGGTGTGGAAAATAATGTGAACATTTGCTTAAATTATCCGGGGTATAAGAGGTATCAACCATAGAAGTAGACTATATTAATTTGCTGTGTAGAAAATTCTGTCATACACGTGTTTCGGCAATTTTTCCCCATCATCAGTGGCTCTACAATATTAAAATTAAATAAACAAATTAACATATGAATAACTACGTCATATAAGTACATAATCTGATTCAACATTAAAATTATTTAAATAGAGTACTTACCCATGTAACATAGATTAAACACATTAAGTAAACATGGTGATCAGTCCTAAGATGACACCATCCTATTATGTAGCCGACTATTGTGGTCGATACCTCTTATATCCCGGGTAATTTAATCATGGATTACCACAAGATCTCC
This sequence comes from Teleogryllus occipitalis, assembly GCA_011170035.1. Classification (NCBI taxonomy): domain Eukaryota; kingdom Metazoa; phylum Arthropoda; class Insecta; order Orthoptera; family Gryllidae; genus Teleogryllus; species Teleogryllus occipitalis. The sequence continues at coordinate 221,065 of BLKR01001760.1, forward strand.
TCTACCAGTGCAGAATTTATAGTGAACATTTGCATTAATGTAAACATTCGAAAAATGACACGGTTCTAATAATAGCAGTTTCTTGTTTAATTCTCCATACTAAACACAGATCAAACAATTTGTACACATATTTTTCTCATTGCACAACATTTTGAAATTAGTATGCAAATTCAAATTTATTCTTGGGCAATAATACATCACTTTTTGAAAAATGTTCCACGATATTGCACAAGTAAAACATGTCGAATTTCTGGTTCTTTTGTGCGTTACAACATAGTCATACTATTTCACTATAAGCAATCATCAAAGGTAGTACTTTTTACTCATCTCCCCAAAACTTCCCAAAAATTGTAGCCTTTTTAACTTCAAAATTTTGTTTTTCATTTGCGTTGAACTCTGAATTTTCACAAATTGCAATTTTAGAAATAACGCGAGAAAGTATATTTAACACCATTAGTTCGTTATCAGGGCCCAGCAATAAAATTCTTCCGGCGCACAATTACATAACTTTCTCTTCCTACGAAGTAAATGTGAGAAAGCAAAAATGATTGCATTTTACCACTTACATTCTCAGCGGTCACTTATCACTTTACTTCTTTAAAATTCTTTCGTAATAGTGTACTGTTATATCGACTTGAGGCAACCAGGCAAAGAAATAGCCGTTCGTAAGGCAGCGTCAATTAAGGATTTATTCGTCTGCCATCCATTAAGAACTACGGAATCAAACAAGTTTTAAATGCAAATGGCGTATGAATGCATTTTTTTCAAGAAAATGTATTTCTTGCTTACATGATTTTTCTAATAATATGGTACATCGTAAACTACTGAACTACACACGTCCGATAACTCAAATAATCTCTGTTTACTTACTTTTTACCGGTTTCATAGCGTTAATAACTTTACCATTATTTTTTCCTTTACTAAAGAATGTACAACCAACGTTCCTTTCGGAAGTGTAAGTTGTTTCAGAGATCGAAATTAATGAAAGAGCACTTTTTTTTCCTAGGGCTTGTATCCAGCCGACAGCCGGTTGCCCTTTACGTCCCGAAGGGACGCATACTCGACCATACACTAAACAAACACTTGCGGGCTCCTCTGATCTGGGGTCAGCAGAACGCGAGGCCCTCCGCGACAACACTCACACAAAGTCAAGGGACAAACAGCCATGCCCAAGGCGGGACTCGAACCCGCGACCCTTCGGACCGAAGCGCTGAGTCGGTACTCGCTCTTAGCCACTTCGGCCATCCAGGTCGGCATGAAAGAGCACTTACCTGCGAGAATTGCCAGCTGGGTGCGAATGTGTCCCGCGAGGTGCAGCGCCGTGCTCGCAGCGCCGTGCTCGCGCCGCACCGGCAGCCGCGTGTCTGCGCGGCCGGCTTCCCTGGCACGGCGCTTATACGCGCGACGCGCTGACTCACGAGTTGCGCCTCGTTGCGCAACCTTGACGCGCGGCGCTCCGCAGTGGCGCTCCGTGGTGCAACTGCGCCCCCGCGGCTGATGTCCTACGTCACTCCCTGGCGGGAACGTTGACCAGAGGCGTGGCTTAAGTTGGTGTCACCGCTCCTTAATTAAATATCACTAGAGGTGCTACAGAATGGCACAGACCTCGTAGAATAGTTTTATAATTTCCTTGGTGTGGTCTGGCTTTAAGGTTTTGCTCGGACACTTAAGGACGGACGGAAGTTTTGAAACGTACCACTTTTTCGGTATCAGGAAACCCTAAAACGTGCATTTCCGTTAAAATCTCGAAATCGATTTTCCGCAGCATTACATAACTACATATATTACTCCGTATATACGCCGTATATACTTCATATACAAGCAAGTAAAATTATAGTTTACTTGCTTCTGAATAGTTTAATATTACTGAATAAAAATACAAGTATATTTGCACGATATTAAAGATAATGTGTAGATTATTTTATCAAGATTAACGATAAGATAATATAAAATAATCACCGAAATCGAGACTCTTGAATCACTGAAGAATTGGGGCTCTCTGCTTATTGTTCGCGTTTTACTTTACATTATTTTTCTATGCTTTCTTGGTATATATGGTTAATTGTATAATTATTAAATTAATATGTATGTAGTACATGTATATAATTTTTAAATAAATCACCAAAATTATCTAATTCGACCTATAAAATTTTATAATTGGTGTCACCCCTAAAATGGTGCCACCCGGGGCGCTCCGCCTCCCTTGCCCCCCCCCCCCCAGCTCCGCCACTGATGTTGACTCCTTTTCGAAGGTGACGGAGTGGAATCGGGCATTAAAAATCCCAAATCTGACGCTCTGTACCTGCAAGACATAAGCCCGGGGTAAGGTACACAATGTAGTATTTCTATAGTAAATAAAAAGTTACGATTTTTGTAGAAATCTAATTCTCATGTAAATCCAAATGGTACATTCACGTACTTTGAAAATTATGCGATATAGGACTATCTACTATGTTAAAATAATCAGACAAGTTATATTTAATAGTCAACTAGTAAGTGCTAGGGATTGGCACAGTCTTCTCGTACTAATTAGTTTCCTTATTTTTCAATCTGGGCTATCTTTTCGGTTGTGGCCCACCGTTCATTCTCCTCAGCTGCCATCTAAAGTATTTTTTTAAGTTTTCTCAATTTTTTTTATCCTTAAGAGTATAATTGAAAGATGACTTACAGAATATTGTAAAACGGTAAAATTTTGTTCTGTATGCACATTTTCATTGGAAGATTTGAAGCCTTTTTAAGAAAATGTCGTTTGAGCTTTTCTGACAATGTGCATAAGGACGGTCATTTTCACCCATAATTCTCGATTTTTTCGAGAAACGTCAGAAGAAATTATTTCAAACAATTGTACTCACAAATGCGATAATGTTAAATAAATGCCTACAATGTAAATACGAACAACGTAAGATATTTTTAAACAAATCCATTATGAAATTTTTGAAAAAAGAAAAGGATACAATAAAGGGACATTTATGTAATGTTATTCGGTCCAATTAATATTATCCGTATAATATTTTAAAGAAAAAGAAATCCCAGTTTCAGAAAAAATGACATTTAAGCGTTTCTGAAAATGCGGAATTTCGAGCTCATTTTCACAGAAAACTTTTGAGTTTTCGAGAAAATCCATATGAAATCATTTTATTTACATTTTGTATTAACAAATGCTATAATATATACAGATCGCCAGCAATGTAAATATTAAGGACGTGAGAGAGAAAAAATACGCGTGTTTTAGAAAACAACAAAAGAATACAGTGAAATGATATTTGTCATCTTATACAGTGCATTTAGCACCATCTCTACAAAAAGAATAAAGAAATAATTTGGAGCCTTTATTTGTGAAATTTTTGTTTTTGATAATTTTTAATATTGCACATATTTCACTCAAAATCGCAAGAAAATTACGAAAATTTTCAAAAACATATACATGTTGTTAATGACAAAACTAATTGTGGAGAACAAATATCATTTGAAGAAAAATCTTTTATTGTCAGTTCTATATTTGTAGGAGAGCACCGAAGGCACAAAAGTTCAAGTATTTGCAATTTCCGAAATTTCAAAGTTCACAGTGAAAATGGGACCTATGACTCCTTTATAATTGCATTTCGGTATAAAATAACAGATAATTTTCAAGAAAAAATTTCGAGTCATTTTTGATAAACTTTTGAATGTGTCGCAGAGACTTCATGTAAAGAGCCTCCGGAAATCTAAGAAGTTTATAAGTTTTTCAAAATCCCACAGGATTCAGCCGGGCCAGATCGACTGAGGAATAATTATTTCTGGAAAAATTTCTTCGAATAGTTTAGGTCCCAGTATTGTTACCGACGGTCAGACAGACCGATGATTTGAAAGAAAAAAACACTTTTTCGATATCAGGATACCCCAAAACGAGTATTTTCGTTTAGACATTAATTACATCAATTGAGATACGAAAATGTAATAATTTTCTGCCAAAAAAAGAAAAAAAAATAGTTCTGACGTGGAATAAATTTTTCAAATTGATGGTCTGTAACAATGTTAGGAGTTTGTGGGAGAAATTATTTAATATTTTTAACACTTCATAATTAAGAACATCTTATTATTTTATGCATAACATAAATATGTGTTATTATTTATTCGGCATAAAATTCAACTATGATTTCAAAAGCATTAGCAGAAAATAATAAACAATGGTTTGCAGAGAAAATACTATGTACACAATTATACACCCTGTTATATCACAATTATTCCTTCTAATAATTATGTGTACTAGAAAGAATAATAGTTGGAACCAATATGTCAAAACTCTATAAATAATCGTTAATGTACAGAGGGAAAATTGAGGAATGATGGCATTGAGGTGCAGCTCTGCTTTCTGATCTCACTGACCCCGAGCGTGTGTTCTAATTTTACGGCAATGAAAGCTCGAGCGATTTATCTCGGAGTGCAAAACGTTATGAAACACTGTCACTTGCTGTTCGTGACGTGTAGTTCTGAGATTGATACGACCTAAGGTAACAGTTGAAACATTTTCAACAAAATAATGGTTGTGCACGTAGTCAATAATGGTCGTGCACTTCATTAGCCTATAGTCTCGATGAATTAGCTGTCGGTCAACAGCAAAGATCTGTCAAAAAGTTTGCAGATAAATAGTTTCAATGCTACCTACAGTACTCTACTTATTGTAGTTACTTATTGTAATACCTATTGTAGTTACTGAAGTTCATTAGCTAATCAGTACGAAATCTTGGATTTATTGTAAGCGTTGTTTTCTTTACTTCATTGTCCGCTAGAGATTGAAAACAATGTGATCAATTCTGGATATTAATATCTGTATATCGAGTCATCTGGAATATTAATTTCATAATTTTTATGAAAAATTAATTTAAAAAGTTAAATTTTATTTTAGCATAGTAAATAGATGTTTTTGTTTACTTGATAGAAATATGGCCCTTATGTTGTAGGAGTTTCAATTTTCAACAATACAAAAATAATATGCTTAGGACATTTCAATGTATTTTTTTTCCCTAAAAGACTACATTTATTGAATGGGATATGCTTACTTTTACCATCGTATTTAAATAATACATTTTATTCGATTGGTCTTTTTTATATCAGGTCACTGAAGCATTTATAATAAAATGTTTATCATATTCTCTAAAAAATGAATAGACTATCAAAAAAAAAAAGAATGAATAGCAAAAAAATTTTCAATCGATAAAGCCATTTCCTTGAAATCCTCTATAATGTATCTTATCTTAGTTTAAAATTATAGTATTTTATTTCGAAAATTCCATCAATATCTTTTTACAAAACTCGGTTTATGCAGTCAGCAAAGCATGAAAGTACTGCGTAACAGCGACGCTGGCTGGGCAGCTGAGGGGGGAGGGGGAAGGTAGCCGGGAGGGCGGATGAGGACTTGCGGTCGGAGGGGGGGGGCGATTGCGTGAGGCGGGAGGGACGGAATGGAGAGATGTGCGAGGCTGGCGAGGACGCTAAATAAAATTACTTCCATTTTGTCCTTATTTAGAATACTTTCCTTTTATATTCGATAGAATACGACATGCTCTTTCCTGTGTAATAGGTGATGGTGACAAATAAAGACACTGGCAATGCTGTGTTACCTAACCTCGTTTATTATTAGTAAAATTGATTCTAAAAAACATGTGAAAAATAAATATATCTTTGTAAGCAAACATGAGTAACTCTATTTACATACTGTTTTGGGGGATAGTCAATCAAATGTAGGAATTTTGTTTGCATGCTATTTTGTCTTTCATATTCGACTCGAGTACATTTCGTAATATTATGTTGAATATTATTTTCGAATCGCGCTATTATTACTAAAGCATGTGGTCTAGGCACAAATAAAGGAATTTATTTACTTAAAGTGTATGCTGCACATTAAAAGAAAAAATAACTCCTGCATTAAAGAAACAAGTTTTTCATTGCCAATTTTGCTCAGCAGTTATCGGTAAAATGGAAGTTTTTATTTTTTAAGAAAATTTTCTTAGGTGAGACCATTTGTTATGCAACTTCCATAATGTTTTTAAGAAAATATGCGAAATAGATACTATGCTTAAACGAACTTTGAAATCCAATAACATAATAAACCTTATTATGTTATTGTGTTATGTTATTGTGTTAATATTACAAATTAGCACAATGATAAATGTTTGCATAAACCCATCCGTACTAAACGTTTTATATAAGTGAAAAGTTGTTTAAATTATTCTAATTTATATCTAATTAATTTCCAACATGACAACTTCACATTGTAATCGTCAATAAAACTAACTTATAATTTTTTTAAGACACTTACCTGCTAAAAAAAGTTACCCACAATTTCCAAAAATATTTTCACTAATTAAGGAGTTACTATTCAACTAGGTCCAAGATAATTTTCAAAACTTTTGTAACTTGAAGTGTTGCATTTGTATTATTATCTATAATACTTTTTGATTAATTTAATACTTGTTGATTAGAAAGAGCAAGAACATAACAACCGATTTTTAGAAAAGTGTAATAAATTTGGGAATGCCTCTGTCCCGTCTTACTCGTAATTTCTAGTTCTGTATAGATATTTGACAATGTTTCATTTCAAAAATTAAATTAATAGGAATGTTGCTTGGTGATATTAGCTCCGCAACGTATAACTAATTTCTCTCCAAATAGCATATGGAGTATAACTGATTTAGAAATTTTCTATTACAGTAAGAAAAATCAATAAAGAAAAAAACTAATCTCGAAATACGAAATATATTGTTATGACGTTCTCTGAATATGCTGAAAAAAAATAGGCGTGTGCACGAAAATCGGCGTCGGGGGGAAGGGGGGATAAAAAGGCCGTGGTCCCCATGAAAATTTTGAAAGCGAGTTCTAAAGCCTTTCGTAATAAAACCTTTATTTCCAAAAACATTTCAATCTCTGTTGAAAATAACGTATAGAAAGAATAAATACTTTTTAAAATGTTTCAATGAAACGAAGGACACATTACTCTATCCGAAAACTCTTAGGGTATCTATGATTCAGTAAGTACAATTATCTTGTGGTCTAGGGATATAAAGTTTGAAAACTTTAGACGCTTTACTGGGTTTTAAAAGTCACGATTTGTGCACTAGTTGCACATTTTACATGTGCTGTACAGTTTCGATTATTTAAATTTGAACTCTCAAACGGTGTTATATGAAATTGTTCGTCCAAAATTGTTGTTTAAGAGCAAAAAGACAGAGTAAATTTCAGTTTCCAAAAAAGTACTGACTTGTTACTGTGAGCGAACGAATGAGTCAAAAACATGAAGCAACCTTGCCAATTTAGAATCGATCCCTCATAGAATCCCTTTAAAAGCGTCAAAAATCCCAAATCCACAGAAAAAAGGAGAAAATTTCGAAAAATGTACAAAAGTACTCTGAAAAAAAATTGCACCCAGGTCGGAATCGAAACCTCCAACAACCGCCCTCCCAAAAATGTTCAGGAATTCAAAAATAGGCTTAAAATCGTTGTAGAAGTATGTCATATGTAACTACAGACGTTTAATAGATAAGAGGTCCAAAAATGTAGTTGCCTCCCCCCCTTATGTTTTAGGCTACGCAAGACCGTGTTCAGAATACATGAGATATCTACCGAACATTCCGTTTAGCTTATTACTGCCAAATAAACAAAACGTATGGCAGCATGAGGTACTCGCTTTCTAAGGAAATACATTACTTCCTTGACAGTTGACTTCTTAAATGTCACGATTTTTACAATATACTTCATCCTTGAAATTGTGAGTTTACGTTACGTATTAATAGATTAAATAATTTGGGATTTGGATTGAACTATACTAGTACTGACATACATGAATATGAAACATTGAAATGATAGATCACATCTGATAATATGATACTCAAAATAATTTTGATTGCAATGACAAATTTTATTTAAAAACATATCAACGCTATAAAAGGAACAAACATGAAAACAATGTATATTTATCTCATCCATTAACAATACATATCTTATGAAAACATGACTATATCTAATCACACATTTATGTCCTTTGAATTAGTATTGAACATACGAGTTAGTTAATCGTTTAGTCTTTCCCTTGAGCCACACTTAAGTAAACGGCCTTCACGAAATCGCACTTTTAAGTGTCCAACATTCGCACACAATCAACTTTCTTGGCTTAAGCTGGTGTTACGTGACCTACTTTGGACAACTTCCAATTTTTCATCAAATAGTTCTTCATCCGAAGACACATCTGGCACTCTTCTTAAATCAACTTCAAGAGATAACTCACTAGAAATAGCCTCATCGCTGTCACTACTGTCTCCAATATCTCTGGGCCATGCCTCCATGGAAAAATCTCCTTCTTCATCAAAAATGAAATCTATTTCAGCCATATCCTCCATGCCTTCTAAAGCAAGATTATCAACAAGTTCAGGTTCTACCTCATTGTTTTCTCCATAAAATGATAGTTCCGTATTCTCCCATGGCATGTAGTGGCGGCAGTCACCAAAATTACAGAATTCGTCATTGTATTGACAGTTAGCATCAGTAATTTCATCCATTATTGTAAAAATATTTGAATACAAAAACTGAAATTAAAATTTTGAAAATTTACCTAATTTACACAAGAGAAATCGCGATGAAAATTGTACTAATGGGAAATGAAGTTTACACAAGGGATTTTTTAATTGAATGTGGTAACAGCGAATCTTCTACCAAAATTAATAATAAATATGACTGGTAATAATGAAAATGCTTTCCCTAAGATAGCACGTTTAAAAACCAATTCTGCACAAAAATCTGCCAAGATATATCCCAGGAGACCCTAATGGGATCTCCCGGGAAGATAGGAGTTTGCTTCAATTTCTTTAAAGAACACAAGCCAGGAAACTTCAAAAGAATATTGTTTACAAATTCATATATCGATATTCACCTTAGTGCCAAAAGGTGTTGGTTTATAACTCCACAAAGTACTGAAACGGTTTTTAGCTAAAAATTCCACGGAAATCTCGCCCAGAATTCCACAAAGGACAGTCGCCTGGAATCCGTATAGGATTGTTCGCCCGAAATCCGTACAGGATGTCGCCCAGAATCCGCATAGGATTTTTCGCCTGGAATCCGTATAGGATTGGTCGCCCGGATTGGGCACAGGATTATTCGCCCGGAATCCTTACAGGAGTATTCGCTCGGAATCCTTACAGGATTATTCGCCCGGAATCCTAACAGGATTATTCGCCCGGAATCCTAACAGGATTATTCGCCCGGAATCCTAACAGGATTATTCGCCCGGAATCCTTACAGGATTATTCGCCCGGAATCCTTACAGGATTATTCGCCCGGAATCCTAACAGGATTATTCGCCCGGAATCCTAACAGGATTATTCGCCCGGAATCCTAACAGGATTATTCGCCTGGAATCCTAACAGGATTATTCGCCCGGAATCCTAACAGGATTATTCGCCCGGAATCCTTACAGGATTATTCGCCCGGAATCCTTACAGGATTATTCGCCCGGAATCCTTACAGGATTATTCGCCCGGAATCCTTACAGGATTATTCGCCCGGAATCCGTACAGGATTATTCGCCCGGAATCCGCACAGGATTATTCGCCCGGAATCCGCACAGGATTTTTCGCCTGGAATCCGTATAGGATTAGTCGCCCGGAAAACGTACAGGACTGGTCGCCGGGAATCCTACAGGATTAATCGCCCGGAACCCGTACAGGATTAGTCGCCCAGATTCCGTAACAGGATCGCCCAGAATCCCTAACAGGATTACACTCCGAAATCCGTAAAGAATTAGTCGCACGGAATCGCGAAAGGCGTTCTCTCTGGGAATTCCTACCAGAACAGGAGTTATTTAAACAATTTCTCTAATTTCTTCAGACTAAATTTACGCTAAATGGCTTGAATCTACAAATTTAAAAGTGGTACATACTTTTACAGAAAAATCACATCGGAGAACGAGATAATTATCACTTATATTTCTGAACACTGAAAGTGCTAGTGCAGTTTCATCAAAACTTGCACATTTGGTCAGTGAATGCTTCAAAGAAATGAAGGATATAGCTTGAAATATTGCAATGAACATATTTCCTTATGCTTGTTTCTAATTTTCATTGTATGAGCAGGATTCGTATAAACTTCGATCTTCTCCACTATCTTAGGCAAAAACAAACACATATTTCCTTATATATATTTTTATGGCCCTTAGATTTTGTAAAACATTTGTTACCAAATACACGCGAATATTGTTCAATGACCGTTTAGCATACGTGGAGTGGCTCACTAAAAGAATTGTTGTTAATATAATTTAAAAATAATTACGCTCAGCGCATGCAAAAACTAGAAACCTAATTGCTACAATGTTATGTGTAGATGTACACACAGCTGGTGGTGTGAAACGTGGATGGGAACCGTTCGTTGAGTTCACAGTGCCCCAAATGTGGCAACTGAAATACACGAACTGAAGAGGTTTTTGCACTGCGAGAACCTACTTCTTCAGAAGGGAAGGCTTGAGGAGGTTCCCGGGAAAATGCGATCCTGTTCACCGGGAAGTGAGCGCGGAGTCGACTTTGCAGGTCTTCTCGGCGTTCTTGGTTTTCGGAGGGCAGGGCACCAAGTCTTGCTTTGTTTTTGAAACTTTCCTCTGACAGTTCTGTTGCATTGCCTCTGGTGACTACACTTTCTGTCGTGAAATTTAGTTTGTTAACGTTATTGGCACAAGAAATTGCTTTGTTGATTTTCTGACCTATGTTACTGAATTTGGAGACTTCTAGCTCACGTCGTTGTTCACATTCATTAAGTCTGTAATTTGTTGTGTTCGAATCTCGTTGGGCACGTTCAGTACCCACCGCATTCAATTTCCGTTCTTTCTCATGCTGTTCCTCATGCTGTTCCTCAGTGGTTTTCTCAGTGTCGAATTGAATTTCATCGTGTTTCACAATTGCTTGCTGCGAGTCTAGAAGAACACATTCATCGCGTGTTTCTGACGGACTTTTTTCTTTTTCCGTTTTCTCGATCTGTTGAGTGGCCAAGTGGGAACAGATGGTTTTGATTGAAAATCTGATGAATTCTTTCAGAACAGGGGACCTTGCAACATCTGAGATTTTACTGTTGTTATCATCTAAGGCGATCATAGAAGCTACTTGGAGGAGAGCAAGATAACGTATGACTGCAAGACAGAATTTAAGATCTGAAGATTTGTGATGAAATGTAGGTTTCACTTGATTTCTTTTACGCATGTAAGATCTGGAATTTTCCCTCCCATCAACAAGGGAGCGGGTTTGGGAACTTATTGTCCCGGACACAGCATCCTTACCGACTTTTTCTGCAACAGAGATCAGTTTACCAAGAATACGAGTTTCCATTTCTAACATACATGGTTTGGCAGGCATCTTGTTGAACACGACATTTCCAGGGCATCTCACTGCGAAAAATTTGGTTTCTACACCGGAAGGGTTGGATATCTCCACGGCAGCCTGGAGGACGTCCGTTGTGGAAGTGGATTCTCCCTCAGGCGTGGATACGTGGACTCTCTCGACTCCGAGGTCGGCGCCAGTTGACTGCTGGCGGAGAAGCAACTGGAAGAAGTTCCGGTTCACCCAGGAGGGACTTCGGATCTTGTGGTTTACCTCGGTGTTGGGAACTCTGTGAAAACGTGCAATGTGCATAATTATTATTTCAAATATTTAATGCTGATTCATTAGGTTAAGTTTAGTGGTGAAAAAAACAAATAAAAGACACTTTGGTATTTTATTTCTAACTCTTTATAACGTTAGAAAAACATTCAAACAATGAAAAATAAACTTTCTGTCGAATTATTTTCTCTTGTTATGAATTTCAAATGCAACGAACATTCACCAGAAGCACATCCTAATGTCAGTCAAAAATACACAATTTTGTGTACCTTTTTGATCTGATTATCTGCAAAAGTAAAAAGTTCCACAAAAAGCGTTAGTATGCATGTAAGTGACAAGATAAGCAGTGTTTTGTAACTCTGTGCATACTAAACTACAGGCTACTAAGTACACAATCATAACATCACATCACAAGAGTGGAAAATGTTATTTATGGTCAATTTCAGGGCAATTTCCCAGGAAGACACATTACCCGAGAGACGTCTACAGATAAACAAGATACAGATAAGCCGGATACAGATAAACAAGGCGGTATTCTTGCCACGGAACCAGCAAAATTCAAACGCTTCACAAAACACACAAATGCCATTGAACAAGCCCTAATTCCCATAATGTAATCCGAACCCACGACCTTTCAGTAAACTGATGTGATTTCTGCTCCAACAATCGCGCCAAAAGAATTACTTTCTTCAAAATATCGAATTTGAACTAGGTTCCCCCTATCTTTTCATTTATTTAGCAAAACAAAACTAATTTACAAATCCAAAAATTTACTCCAAAATTTGGAAACAAAACTTACATATCTAAAGTAATACTAAAAGTTAATATATCTTATTCAAATTTATAACTATTTATATATACCTATTTATATTATCTTAAATCTAGCGACAGCAGCTACCTTTCACATACTGAGTTAAAATATTCTATTTACTAGACCTTATCTAGAGGCTTAGGTTCAAGGCATCAATACCTTTACAGTGCCTTTGACCTGGAAGTCCTAGGTTCGAGTACCGACGGTAGCAGAATTTTTCCACACTAGCTACTTAGCTATGTCATATTCAGCCACTGTCTGGAGGAGAATTCTAGCGGCCGCCTGTTCTGGTCTATAGTTTTCCGTGTTTTCTCCAATCAATTCCAGGCGAATGTCAGAAAAGTACTCTCACAAACGGGCTGCGGACCGCGCGCGATCTTTCCTTCCTCTTCCTGGTCCTATCCTCACCCCATACACACATGCATGCGCAACACACATATCGGGAGCTGACAACAAAGCTAGAGTCGGCTGGCGCGGTTGCCCCGTTGGTGCTAGATACCTTGTCGGGGACACTCCGCTGACCGACGTGTAGGTCGGCGACGGATCTCGCCATCCAGTGGGGGGAAGATTACTGCCACATCCCCAAAAATGCACTAAACTTACGGGACTTGAGACCTTAGCAGTTGACTCGTCCGGAAGCATCACACCGTATCAAAGTCAGAATTATTTTGTAAAATATTTATTCCTATCTTCCATATTTATTTTTATTTCTAGTCTGATGCTCGTGCATGTCCCTATTCCTAATTATGAATTCTTTATTTTTAACCTTTCCAATTTCTACATTGAACTTACTTATATCTACATACAACACCACATACATCACATCCTAAATCCTTTAAAATCCATAATTGTCAGGTGAAGACATCAAAGCACTACAATAGTTAATACGTGGGAATACTAGCGATATATTAAAGTAATTTTGATCTATTAGCCAATACACGACGTAGCATACACAATAATTATACTTTCTTACGTGTCTTCTAACACGAGTTAAGTTCTTAGGGTTTCATATAGAAGTGCAGGAGCAGATAACCGCTACTGATTTTTGGATTTTGCTCTTCGCTATATCACAAAATATAATGTTCCCGCACTGCAAAATGCACATTCCTGCTTACACGCAAAACTCAGAATGCGGATTCTAGTATTTACATGAAATTTCAGCAGCTCGCACTCTTAGCAAAACCTATACCTCCAAATTCGGAATTGCTGGGTGGAAAACAATAGTTTAGTCGTCTTTTATTAGGACTTCGGAGTGACCTCCGCGCGTTTAAGAAAGGAGCTAAAGGCCATAACCGGTTCCTTTTCCATTTGAAGTGTACGATGACACACATACTTAATAATCCTACCAACGTCTCTTTTAAGGATTTCGTAACTTAGGGCTGAGAAAGAAAATTCAATACTACACACTTGTTTATAAGGCAAGAGTGAAATTTATTTTATTTACTCTTGGCTGATCTATTTAATCACTTTGAAATCCTCAAAATCTACCTTTTTTTATATTGAGATAGCTTTCAAGATGTCATACCTTTACAACTGTATTTTAATTATTCATGTGAATGTTTGATTTCGTCTTCCCGAATCTGCAATGTAAACAATGTTCTTGACATTTCCAAGCCGTCAGAGGCAATTGAGACCCTGACGACAGGTAGGTCAATAGTGGCAGACATTCTGCTAACAGCCAATGCTAATTGCTAATAGCAATGTCACCAATGTAGCAAATTATATATAAAATAATTTCATTTCCTCTTGAACAAAAATCTCTGAAAGTATTTAATGAAAGTAAATTTCTCAACAAATAGAAAACAGCATTTTGAAGCTTAACAGTTTTGAAAATTCAATTACTTTTAATTACATTCGTATTTCTACACTTCTTAAGATAGTTACCTTACTTCTTAACCTCTTACTTTATCTTACTTAACTTCTTACAACATTCGATGTACGACAATCCCCGCCTCGGTGAGCCATTGCATCACTCCCGATGCCTCCACCTTGGTATTGTATCTATGAGTCTCCCCACCCATCTCGCCGACTTAGAACGTAAGTCAATATCGGTAAAATCTATTTTTCAATCTTCGGGCCAGGCAAAGCTCCTAAGGCCATTACCGGTTGTTCCGGATTAGAGAAAAGGAAACGGAACACATTTTTTTTTAGCGCTGATGCCGAGGCTCACAGGCCCTTTTTTTAAACTTATTTCTTCTCGTTCGACATTTGTCTCTAGGAGTTTGAAAATAGTACATTTTATATTATAACATTTTGGATATGGCCATCCATAGCAAGGAGTATTCATTCCTACTCGTGAACATTGTCAACGTTTCGAAGGTTTGTTCAGGCTTCAAGGTTTGGTCTGAGGTGTAAAGTTGAAAGTTAAGGTAGCACCAGGCTCACAGGCCCAAACACCATGCACCGTTATCTTCCTCCCACTCAAGTTATCGGAGAAGTGTGTGTGTGGTTGGGGGGGGGGGGGAAGGAGTTGAAAGAATGTTGGGGGTTGAAGGGGATATATTAGAAAAATATCACCATGCCACAATATAACATTTGTCTCAGGTGGAATTATACCCATAACTTGGATTTATTCCCAAGCTCCAGCTCCTACAGATCGGTTGATATTTCTTATGTTTTGTTGATATAATAATACTTCGGAATGACCAGATTCCATTCGGCAACATGGACTTCTTTAATTTGAAGCTGTTATTCCGTGATTCAGTTTCGAAGATGAAAGGAGTGTACTAGCAGATACGAATTTAAATATATTAAATCTATAAAATGTTTTTAATTAATGGATAAGAAAGATAAGAAAAACGCATACAGTTCAGGAATATTAATTGGAGAGGTCTTCATGGTGTGTTTGTTTCATTCACTTAATCTAATAATTAATGAGCTCGATGCAAAATCCGCATCATTACTGTGAAATTATAATCCTAACTTTGGATACGAGGCTACGACCTGACCAATATTTTCCAGCTTAGAAGTACATTTACGTATCTAAAATCCTCTTTTCAACATACTATTGTTTGAATTTTTTACTCTTGATATAAAATATATCTTACTTTGCAACGCATTATACTGACATAACTAAAGTGATTCGTTATCTACTTTATATTTTACTTTAACATTACTTTAAATTTAAAAAAAACATTACTTTAAATTTAAGAATTTTTTTAAGTTACAAAGACTAAACATTTCAAACCTTGGAGAAAAATGAAAAAATCATTTTTCAAGAAAATGTTTTAATTGTATTTGTAAGATTTTTATTTTAATTACTGTCTCCAATGAATAAGTTTTGATCTCTATTTGCGTAACTCGAACTCAAATTCCAAGTTACTTAATGTATTTACTGTTCCATGACAAAATATTCTATGTCTTTTTAAAATTAGTCATTTCAATAATTCTCAGACACCTCGTAATACTCTTAAAATACCATTAACCAATTAAAACACTAATGTCTAGTGTTTCCTGATGCCTTAAACTGCAAAATGTGTGACATTAATATTAAACTTCTGTTTATTCTGTAGTTTAGGAAATACAATAATAAATTTAATAAGAATTCGATCTTCGGTGTGACAGAGATGCATTTTATATCCCTGTCTTGATAGCTCGCCGATTTTCAGTCTTTATCACTATCATTAAGACCCTCCTGATACGAATTCTTTCTCTATCTTTGATGGTAATATTTGCTCCATACCTTTATCTCCATGCACACATGCGTGTCTGGCGTGATGTCTGAAGTGATGAAGATGAACGTCGTATGTCACGTGATGAGTGAAGTGCAAGGCGTTCAGATGTAAATATGGTATTTGACATTTCACGATTCGTAATTAAATGCAATGTATTTCACTTGTTCATGCAAATCTCGTAGATGTATAAGTCAGAAAACCTAAACAAATTGTCATTGCTATTTATTGTCTGTTCTTAAAACCATTTTGAGTGTGGAGAAATATACTAAATGCCAAAATTATTTATTTCACCGTGAATGTCAAATTTCCATTTTTCTACATCAAAGCACCTCATATAATGGGAAAGTCTGTATGATACATAACATTTTATTTTGCTCTTAAATATCTACAGATTTTAAAATATTAATGATGTGTGCAAATATAACCAGTATCATAAATTTATTATTTAAACAAACTTGAACTGTAAAATGTAACTTTCCACCATTCGTTCTAAGAAATTATAATTGATTTAAAATGTGAATAAGAAAATGTTGTGACGAACTAAAAAGTTTTTCATCAACAACAACCTGCTTCGTATTTGATGGGATTATTTCATCCATAAACACTTTAAATAATAGTTTATATTCCTAATTTTGGTGGCAAGTAATCATTGTCTTCAAATAATAACTACGTGTAATCTGCATCTAAATATGTATCAAGAATTTTTAGTAATGAATTAAAAATGTCCGATGATGTATACATCTAACAGTATACATTGTCATCACAATTCAATATTCATTTTTCTTTTGCTTCATCTTCACATTTTGTAACATTTAAACATCTGCAAATTTTTATTCGGAGTGTAGTTTTTGTCATCAGTGGAAATTGCAATATAATTTATTTGGTGTATTTCAAATTCCTTCACAGCGAAAATAATTTGTATTGGCATGCTTCTGAAATATGGATATTGAATGAAATTATTTATTTAGTTTAGAATTCTAATGTTTCTTTGTTCTCATTCCTTCCGTAACGTTACTAGAACATTCGATTAAATCTTGTTTACAAATTAATTTTCGTCCTTTTACCCATAACATTTTCAAATGAGACCTAACTAATTGAAGTGGCTTCATACCCATTTGTTTTCGTTGGGTTACATTATGCTTTTTAAATTACTGGAACATAACGAAGCATGAAGTTTAATTATGTTACAAATACTTTAAGAGTGTCATTGAAATACTTTCTCTCAAACAGCTATAAATTCACCAGATACAGGTAGACCACAGATACACCATACACACAAGACACACCTATTATATTACTTCATAAACAGTTTGTGTTCCTGAATTATGAAAACTCATCCAATTAGCTAACCATACATCCACATAAAATCTTCAATTAAACGGAAATTGGAACTCAAACTTTACTGCCTTGTCATGGATAGAAGGAACCGGGTTCATGTATTGCTGTCGTCGCAAGAGTGGAACATGTCAAAAAGGGAAAATAAATAGTTTAGTGTGTTTTTCACACATTCGTTCTTTCTTTCTTTCTTTCTTTCTCTTTCTTTCACATGTATGAAGATGGCTGTTAAGGCATCTTCAAGTTAGAGATACACCAATCGGTGCTAAAGTAGATAATTTACACGATTAATTATCTTACACAATACAATACCCGTATGTCAATATTTCTTTGTACTATTTTTATCTCGTT
Source organism: Teleogryllus occipitalis (assembly GCA_011170035.1). Lineage (NCBI taxonomy): Eukaryota > Metazoa > Arthropoda > Insecta > Orthoptera > Gryllidae > Teleogryllus > Teleogryllus occipitalis. The sequence goes on from BLKR01001760.1 coordinate 238,845, forward strand.
CCTCAGGTTTCACATGCATCTCACTGCAAATACTTCGTTATTCAAATCCTATTATTTCATTGCATAATTCTTTTTATTGCTTTGTACTTTGCAAAGACGATTATAAAATCGATAATGCATATAAAATTTGTTTTAACGTACTATGTAATAATACACATCAACCACAACAAAAAAAGCATTTCCATGACTGCATTCATACTTATTACACCAGAAATTAATGGGATAATTATGATTATTATGAATTCATACTTATTGCACCAAAAATTAATGGGATAGTTATGAATATTACCAAGTTCTTTTTTTTTTCACTTACTGAACGCACATGCACATAATTATTTTTGTCACGAAATGACACCACAATGATTCTATGATTTAATGTATAGGAGATTGTCTGCTACTATACATGAACATGGCATTCACACACCTATCTAGAATCAACTATTGACACCAAGCAGCGCCGTTAACTCTGCATCTGACAGCACCATGTGTCTCCATTTTCATTGCAAAAAGTTTCATTGAAAATGTTTCAAATCTAAATACTACATTATACTGCTTGTACAAAATACATGTCTAATAATCTACTTCTATAAATTATATTACGTGACTAGACGTGGATTAAGAGATTAATTTAAAGCCATTATGTTTACATAGTCAGGTGTAATTTAAGTTTTGTTTCTAAAACTCATTTACGAGAAATAAAACAAGTCACAAAACGAAATTAAATCATTACTGAGGGTGGTATTACTAACTGTAACGCATTACCCTTCAGCATTTCTTGCCGGATTGTTATTCCAATTATTTGTCACTGTTTTAAGTAGAGAGTTTACGTTAGAAATGCATGAGCAAATAACACATTACTTACTACTGAAATAAGCATTTGTTTACATGTACACAATCCCAAAGCGATGTCCAAACAAACTGACATGCGAAACTTCACAAAAACAAAATACAAGCAAAGCAGATGCCGAGTGAATATCCCATGTTGCAAGCACAAGGCCGCTCGTGATACAGGTGCACTGATTCATTCTCACGGGACAAGAAAGTCACATGACCGTCAAAAGGTCGCTTCTAGATACGATCACGTGAATGGTAACGCGTTTCTAACAACAAAATACAGAGCTGTGCCTTAGGTTGGAATACTGTTTTCTCAATTAATATTAATGAAAATATTTGAAAAAGGAAAATGTAAATAGTGTAAATATAAAATTCACAATATTATTGTATTTAAAACTAACATCTAAAACGCCAAATGGTATTGTTTTACACTCCTTAAAATTTTAAGTTTTCAATTCAATTTACATTTATTTTTAAAGAATATTGAAACTGTTCCTGCTCAATAAATTTTTTCATCACATAAGAGCATAGTGCATTAATAAAGCTGAAATCCCTAAATCACTGAATGAGTAAATTAACTTAGTAATAATTATCTTTCTTTATCAATAAAAGATAATATGGTCAAAACACATGGAGTTATAATTTTTAAAATTTCGATGCATTAAAAGAACTCGTATATTCCATTAAGCACAAACCTGGTATAATGTAACAAAAAACTATATATTCGTCCTCTTTTAACATTTTGAATCATCAACTCCGTGGGGATTAGTTTAGCTATAATCCGACCGACTGTACGAGAACGAAATTAGTCAGAAGTTGAGACTTTAGAACAATGCATTGAAACCTCTTTCATAGAGCTCAAGCGCAGTGAAATACGCCGTTTGAACACTGTGAAACGGGTCGTGCATCAATACTAGTTTCAATCCTAGTAGTGCATAGAATTTAGGCCATTCAGAGCAGCTCATCATCCCCGAAAGCGACGCGACTGCACCCGCCCCACGAGCGAACCTCTCTGTGGCTGCACCAGCGAGCGGCCGCCGCGTGAGAAGGAAGCTACTTACTCGTCGAGCCATCCCAGCGCGCACGACCTGGGCAGCAGGAGCTGCAGCCGGGCGCGGTACTCGGGCGCGATGGCGGCGGGCAACATGTTGAAGAGCGGGACCTGCGCCACGGCCCTCCAGGCGCGCATCGCCACGCGCATGGCCTCTTGGGAGAGCGCGCGCGCCCCATGACCCAGCGCGGACAGCGCGGCGTTCAGCGCCTCGCGGTACCGCTCGCCCACGCGCTCCCAGTGATGACGCAGCACGTCCTGGTCCAAGGCGCTCGCGAGGAACCCGACCAGATCGTCCGCGAACGACCCCACACGCGACAGCCGGAAATCCACCAGCCGCACCGCGGGCCCGCCCGCGCCCCCGCGGAACACAACCTTCTCCAGCAACGTGTCCCCGTGGCACAGCACGGCCAAGCCCACGCCCTCCCCGCTCGCTTGCGCCACACGGGAAGGCAAACTCGCGGCCAGCTGGCGCACACGCTCGGCGCACCGCGCACCGATGGCTGATCCCACGCCCTTCATCGAGGGGGCGATCAACTCGTCCACAGACTGCACTTCCTCCGACGCGATGGGCGGCGGGACCGCTTGGATTTCAGACTCGAACCGGTCCATTACCGCGACAGACGCGGCGTGGAACGCGGCGAGATGATCCACGTAAGCTAAACTGTGTTCCAAATCAAGTCCTATCTGTCGATTGCCTGAGCTAAAACCTTCCACACTTAAATCCTCTGTCATGATGAACGGATTCTCGTCGAACCCGCCATCCACAAGACGCGGGGCCAACTGTCCGAACTTTCCAGGCGCGGCAGCTTCCAGCGCGTTTTCCATAGCCGGAATGATTTCGCCGAGCACGAGCCTTTCCATGGAGTACATGTAAGCGCTCGCGGGGGTGGAGGAGAACTGTCCGGCTGCAGGGCATTTGACGACGTAGCAAAGGGTTTTGGCGCCGGCGGGGGTGACTACATCCACGGACACGCGAATACGCCTGCCGTGAATGGGATCCTCGTTGGCGAACTTGGCTGTGACGTTTTGTACAGCGACCTCCTCTCCGGACGACTTCCGCCGGAACAGAGAACGGAAGTATTCTTCCGTTAACCAATCAGGCAGAGCCTCGGGAGGTAACATACTCGATTGACCCATTTCTGCAACAGCTCGGAAGATTTACCTGCGAAAAAGTGAAACCGTATGAATGACAATGTATGAAACATGAAAAATAAATAAATTATGTATAGGTGAATGGATGATAATTGATGAATGGGAAGTGAGTGGGTTAATAAATAAATGAGTTAATGAATGCAACCTATACCGTGGTTTCGTTGGCTATGAATGATTTATCCGCATGTAAATTTATACGGGATATTAGAAGTGATTTTCAGTTTTATTTTTTTGTGAATGTTCAAGGAAGAACAAAATCCAATGATTTAAAAAGTCACAATATTACTTTAAAAATTTTGCTTGCGTCCGTATCAATTATGAAAATATTTGGAAAAGATATGGAAATATATTTCTGTAGTTAGAATGTCTCAAAAATAACTGCAAACTCATCTTCACTGAACATCCTGAAAATAATGAAATCGCAATTAAACATTTTCTTCAAATTCGAACCACGTATATTGCCCGGGAAACAGCGTATCAGAATGAATGGGCTGATATTAATCCAAAATGGCTGTGAGACTAAAAATGCTGTATTCTATTTTGTATAATATGCACTTATGAAAATGATTCGTCAACAGCCGTTCTGTTGAGGAAATTCAGCATGTAAATGCTACGTCTGCGTCATTCTGTTCTTCCAAGCGCTGCACGTGAAATACACACCCGCGGTTGTATGATGCAATAGTAAAATGTATCATGTAACAGTAAGCAACTTAGGTACTGAACTCACAGAAGTATTTGCACACAAAACTACTCCAATTCGTTACGTAATATTTTTGGTACGCTTAAATCGGCTTTCACGTCGACCCGAACCATCCCCACGCGTCTGAGTCATCACCCAGGTCAACGCCATGACAGTCCTCATTAGCAGCAGGTGCCCCATGCCGTCGTCGGCTTCGTGACATAAGCGCGACGGGGCGCCCCGTCAATATCGACGCCTCGCCGTCGCTCAGCTGAGCGCGGGGGCTCACCTTGAACGCGGTCAGTAGCCTTGACCCGGCTCGCAGGCGCTAGTCGGATGCGGCCGCCTGCACGCGCTGTGCTCGCTGCGGAGTCCTCAACGTAGCTGTGCCTGCGGCCGCGCCGCTCGCCGATTTTGCCGGCCGGCCGGCGCGACGTCACGTGACGTCACCGGCGCGCCGTGCGCAACGTGGCGCAACCTTGGCCGCGCGCGAATCCGCGGCCGCGAGCGAGCGAGAGCGCCCGCCGCGCGGAGAGAGACCGCGAGCGCCCGAGCGAGAGCGCTGCCGGCGCGCCAGAGAAAGAGCGTCGGCCGCCGAGTGTGTCGCCACGTGGTGCAATCCTTCCTGCTCCGACTTGTGTAGATAGCGGACTGCATAACGTCGCCTTTCCTTGTGCCTTTGAAGGACAGGCAGCAGCACTGCCAGATTACCGAACAGGCTGAGTAGGCTGCAGCCTGGGACACGCAATTTTTGGGGGGCGAACGAATTTCAGCGGATTCAAAATTTCATGAGGCGAACTTTTGAATGTTTTTTATAGAATCATTTCTTTCCATATTTTTAACCAAAGAAAGTCTTAATTATTCAAATATATATCCATTGATATATACAGATGAAATGAATACAAAAATAACGAACATTTATTAAATCAATATCGTGGTGGGAATTATTTACACGTATACGTACGTTCGTACAATAAATTATTTGTATATACACAGTATTTGCGTCGGTCTCATGCCGTACAACAATTTTTTATTCGAATTATTATAAGTAGTTTTAATGTTTAAAAGAGCAAATTATAAGGGCGCTAAAACATTGGACAGCCTAGGGTGCACATAAATTAAAGTCAGGCTCTGGGCAGGAGCTCTGGCAAGTTATTCAATGGGCTGCGTCATGACTTCACGTGAGCCACGAGAATGTTTTTCAAGTGGATTTCGATTTGTATTGCTAAGTAGTTCCGTGGCGTTGGCTATCGAACTGGACGTACTCAAAAGGTGGAAATGCATGTGTTCATATTCATTCATTCATTCGTATGAATTTATCAGTATTAATAATAATCACCAATACAGATAATTGCTATTATCAATTCCTTCTTATGTAATTACTTCACATTTTCAATTTTCAGAATCACACTATAACACGGAGTTCTTTAATTATAATAATTGGTAGCCTGTTACATTTTTTTTAATGTGCATTTGCACGAACTGAAATTCTTTTGTAATCATCGAGAGTTCCTTTATGCACTTTTAATGGTGTTCACAAAAGCAAATATTTTAATTAGTATTGTGATATATCAAGAACCCTGGGATTAGTTTTTAATGATAAAATCAGCGTCTAGCGTTGAAATATGGCATCTTTCAGGCTCGGAAGTCAAAAAATACGCCTCGTTAGGACAACGGATCAACAACGTTAATATTCCATGCTTAGCAATAATTCTTTCCAATATCTTTGGTGATAACAAGGGAACGGATTTCCATGTAATTGCATGTTCTTACAGGAGCAAGATATCTGCATTCCATTATAGCTTTTAGAGTTTACAAGACATTACGAATGAATTAGATCTATTTTTATTTTACATATTATTACATATTTTGGTACAATTATTTTTACATATTTTACCTATTGCTGTATATAATTCATGTATACGTCGAAAGGAAACATTTTGGATGCGCGTTTGCAGTTTATGTTACGGAATCATCTTTCTTACAAATCAAATGAAATGCTGCTGCGCTTATATAACCACCGTATCTTTTCCATGAATTGTCAAACTTCCCCCCCCCCCGCTTACTCCCCCCTCCCGGTTACTGCGTTACTGAGTCATGGATGAGCGGATTTTTATAAACAAAAGTAATTTCAACTACGTGCTTGCTCATTATTCAAACAGGAAATTAGTTACTCGATCAAAAACTAACAAATATTTTTTTTACAGAAAATTGTTTTATTGTTCGATTTGAAGGGAGGGATATGTACCCTTTAACCCTGTCCCCCGCGATCCATCACTCGTTAGACGGTACCACTATTCACTTGTACATCGGCTCCTCGAAAACATTGTAATATATACTTTGGATGTATTTTATATTTGGAATAAAATTCTTATATGTGGTGAAGTCTAGGTACAATTACTTCTGAGGAGGTGGAACCTACTTTCACCGACTCCGAATCCTTGTTAGAAACTGATCAGCGACGTACTATTGTCGGAAAATGAGAACAATTTTCAACACAATAATGATTGTTTATTTTACATATTTTCTATCTTTTCTTACATATTTTGAAAAAAATAAGTACATATATATGTACATATTTTGCTTCTTTATTACAATAAATTCCGTTCCCTAGTGATAACGATGGGCAAATGGACACGACCCCCAACACATTATGTGCAGAAGGTGTGAAGAGGGCATTGGATGGCCCTGATCTTTAGAAAGGACTCATGGATTCACTCTCTAAAACATTATTGTAACGAGAGAGTAAAAATTCAATAAATTAATGTTGTAAAATTTCACAAATAGCTAGACCATCGCGGAGCTTGATAAGAACGCAAAGTTATCTCAGGATACGTAATTGATACATAAAATGAATCGATACAAAAAAACTAGTAATGAATTAAAGTTTTAAAACAAATTTCAAACAGACCAAAAAACAATATATAACTGGGGGCGGAAAAAATTATCAATAAAATGCTCTTAAAATGTTTTTAAAATGCCCTAAGAGCAAAAAAAATGACGTAAAAAATTGATGAAAACCAGTTTAGATGAAAAAATTAAGCCGTTGAGTGGGTTTCTGATGTAAACGATCTTCCTTTCATTCCAGTGAAACACAGCTTGCAAACCTTTGGTTTGGACTGCACCGGAAAATCTTCTTTACTTATCGAGAAATCCGCGGAACCGACAACGATGCTGATAGCTTACATTGGGCCTACATATTCACAATTGCTGCCATTACAATTTCTGAGCGAAGAAATTGAATAGGTTGCTCAGGAATTCTGTGAAGAACATTTGTTGCATCTCGTAAATATGATTCGTAGCAAGTACCATTAAAAATCGGTGAATTTCGCGAAAAATGCTTTAAAAATTACGAAAAAAGATAAAAAAATGACTTACTATTCGAAATCGAAAAAATGCAAAAAAAAGTGGTATAAAAACGAGCATTTTGTCAAAACATAATATGAATTTCTTTACTAAAAGGCATCGTTCTAAAGTGAAAGTAAAAAAATAATACATCTCATTAAAATCCGCCCCCTATTTATAACCAGCAATCCACGAGAAAACTGCAGAGTTCTTCAGGTCTTACAAGTTAGATTTGGTCCTCGAATATGATGTACCATTAAGGTGAGTACCTTAATGGTAAATTGATTCGTGCAGAGCGACACAGTCGCACTGGTTGTGAGGGGTTTCACCCATATTGTTCACGAGGACTTTGTGAACTGCATGTGAAGAACGGATTCTTTTTAGATATTGCTGTTGACCAAGCTTGAAAGCAGGCTCTTTCTTGAAATGAAATGTCAGCAATCCAACTCCCTTGCCAAACAGAGTTGATACATCAAACCTGCTATGTAGTTGGCTGTATTTGCTAGGATTAGTAAGGTTTCTATTTTGGATTTATTAATAGATTATTAATAATCATCTGTTGGTAGGTGAGTCAGGGACGAGTGAACTGGTTTTCAGAATCACTAGTGTTGTTTTTTCTGAATTATACGTCAAAGTAATTTAGCCCTACACTAAAAAGGTAACATTTCTTAAATACACACAAAATATTTCATATTTAGGGATTAATATTAGGATTTAATAATAAATTATATCGTCAATGCTTCTGTATAGTTATTCAAGTGGTTGACACCACTTCAACCGTAACATTCATATTTCAAGCCGAACTTTAGAAAGATTCTGTCCTGAAGAAAGAAGAAACAAAAAAGGCACATGAACATTTTTCAAAGAAAATGTAGTATGTGCAACGTTTTATCCATAAGTACTATTCTGTTCGGAAGAACACTGTTCTTCTGAACGTGGCATAATTAGGGGAGGGCAGGGAGGAAGGAACGTTCCGACACGAGTGACACAATTTTAGGGGTGACACGAATTAGAATGTATATCATAAATGCTAAGCAAGCAAAGAATAATAATGTAATCTCGATTACTTTGTCTTAATGGGTGAACTGTTGATGGAAATGGGATAATACTAAGAAAATCACATGTAATAAATAATCGAATTTCTTTCTAGTAACGCTTTCGGTAAAAGGGTATTGATTGCAGCAATTGAAGTGTTTTAATAAAAACATGCATTTGTTAAATAATTTAACTTCGTTTTAGATTGTTTATTTAAAAATTATATTTCAGTTATTCTGAATTATATGTAGTTTTTTAATATATTATACGTAAATTTCAGGAGCAAATATACTTGTGTTTATTTAAATTAAACATAAACCATTGAGTAATATATATTTTTAATTTCTCGTATACATACGTATGTATAGGTGTTTCCACGTAAGAAAAGACCCTAAAAATTCAAGATGGCGGAATTTCGGCACTGCCAACCTCATCGAAATAAAACGCGAAAGCGCCGACGCGACTTGTTTAAATGTATAGGTGTTTCCACGTAAGAAAAGACCCTAAAAATTCAAGATGGCGGAATTTCGGCACTGCCAACCTCATCGAAATAAAACGCGAAAGCGCCGACGCGACTTGTTTAAATGTACGTAGTGGCATTCAAAAATCTAGATATGCTGAAATGATTTGTTAATGTTGTTTTACGACTTATAAATCGCAACAGGCATATGGTAAAATAATTTAATTTATAATTTATATATGAAATTTGTTCTTATTAATTATAATATTAAATATAATACTTTTAATTAAATTACTTATAAATTTAAAAATATTTGAACTCTCAGAATTAATAAAATCTTATTGAAACTGAAGAATAAATTAAATAGTAGAATGTTATTTTATAATATAATATTGGAAAAAAGGTATATATAATGGGAAAAAATGGTATAAACGGAATTTATAGAATAAAGATGAAGTGAAATGCAAGACTCAAAATAATTTTAAATTTTCAAACAGTACACAATGAAGTGAAATAAAACTATTCTTTACTGAACTAGAAATATTTGTATAATAATGGTTTTATGCACGTAATATCGACACATGACCACAATCAAAGCATATCTAAGGAATGAACAAATCTACTGTATGAAAATGACAATGTTTGAAATTTCATGAAAATTGAATTGATCAGATATATGATTTGATATAATGTGAAGGTTCAGTAAAGAATAAACTGATGCACCATGGGTGGTCAATTTTAATGACAAATTGCAAGGAGCAGTCATTAAAATTTCTTGAAAACCGATGATCCACAGCAATTTATTTTCACAAAAATTATTGAATTTTTACAACAATTTTAAAGCCTAATGTCCCTGGGCTTACAAACATTACAAAACATCCCGGCATTTACCTTAAGCGATCGGGGAAAACAAAGCAGTAAGTATGCTACCATATATATAAAAAAATTGAATAAGAAAGTGAATTAATCCTCAATTGGATTGTGAAAATATTATCATTAAAAATCAACATTAAGAAATTTGGCTGACTTTACAAATTAATAAACTACTTGAAAATTTTACATATATTGTTAGCATACCCATCCTCCCGATCAGGATGACGACTGAGGGCCGATTTCTAGCATGCATACAGAAACATAAGTCAAAATAATGGAGACATTTACAATACATAAAATAATATACATAAAAAATTCCATATTTAGAAAATGAATAATCTGGTAAACACAGCAACCCTGCAACATAGAACAATCAATGCAGTATCTATTGTCCAATCATGATAAATTCAATAAACAGACATGTTATTGTTATAAGATCAAAAATTATTCCTAGGAAATTATGTTCTTGCAATGAAAAACAAAAAAAATAAAAAAAGGAATTATCACATTTAAATAAAAAAATTGCTACTTAACTTATATATTACTTCAAACTCCTGCAACATATGAAAAACAAAATTGTCCAGAAGAAAAGTTGGCCCAAGAATTTTTGCTTCACATTACAGTATTCAATATAATATGTAACCAAAAAAAAATTTACCTACAAAACCAATAAAATTTACAAACATAAATAGAAAATCATTGAAAAATAACTTCAAATGAAATGTTAATAACCAAAAAGTAATATAGCGCATTAGTAGTAAACATTAAATTTCACTCTATATCATGCCAAATAATATCATGAAATAAATACTTACTAATTTCACTTAACAACTGATTACCATTTGAACAAAACATCTAAATAAAATGATGTATGTTCTGAACTCCATTATTGCATATCTGAAACATTTATAAATGTAATGTATGTTTCACACACATGTCAAATCTTTGAAGTGCATTCATTTATATCACTTAGCATCCGTACTTAAACTGAACACAAACTCAGAGGCATTGGCAGTAATGATTAATTGTATTACAGGGATAATGTAAAGGAAATTGATTAACTGTTAATTCATTGGGGTTAATTAATGTTAATGAAATGGTGCTCTTAACTAGTGTCTTTGGTTGAATTAAGAAGGCAGGAGTTCACTCAGGAACTCACACTCATATTAAAACTATTAATGCACACTCACTTCTTTCACATTGCAACTGTTCTCAGACCAAACAGAGTGACTGAAGCACTGGCAGGAAAAATTGACTGTAATTTAAAAATATTAATTTGCAACCTGCAATAATCACACACCTATAATCAAGTAATTCAAGCAATACCTTTTCTGGGGCACAGTGTAACCAAATTTTTTCTTAAACTTGACTTGGTGGTTGCTTTACGGAGGCAGGAGTTTTATAATTTGAGACATCTGAAATATTAAGTTACATATTTTACAAAATTATTACTTTTATTCCAAACGCTTTAATGCTCACTCACTGTTTTCACTTTTGCAACCCTAGTTGATCCAAACGCACAACTGAAGCACAGGCAGGAACAATTGACTGTAATGTAATAATATTAATGTAACAACTTGCAATAACCACAATTCCATAATCGAGTAAATTCAAGCTATACCTTTTCCGGGGCACAGTGTAACCAAATTTGTTCTTAAACTTGACTTGGTGGTCGCTTTACGGAGGCAGGAGTTTTATAATTTGAGGCACATCTGAAATATTGAGTTACATATTTTACAAGATTATCACATTTATTCCAAACGCTTTAATGCTTACTTGCTGTTTTCACTTTTGCAATCCTACTCGATCCAAACACACAACTGAAGCACGGGCAGGAACAATTGACTGAAAATTGGGAGAATGTGTTAATGAAATGAAATTTTCTTCAATTCTCAATGGAGTATTTTCCAGTTCTTACCTGTTCTGTTGCACAGGGGGTCCCAACATGTTCTCTAACAACTGTGGGTGGTTGTATTAATATGTCAGATGTTTCTTGAGATGAAGTTGTGGAATCTCTAATATTTTTTTCAATTTTTCACATTGAAGATGTTCCTGGGATTGGCTCAAATGGAATTGTGTCTCCTTCCTCTCCTGTGCCTTCTTCAGCTGTGTCAGTTCCACTAGCACTGCTCAAATTTACTACTATTTCTTCATAATCTTCTTCCACTGCCTCTTTTTCATAATACTCTTCAATAATTTTTTCTGCATGTTCCACTGAATTCTTCCGCATTTCTGGTGTGACCCTGTTAATGCCATAACATAATTTTCTAGTTTCTTGTTTTACTAATTTTGAAAAAAATTATAATCATAACTGTTATCATATATTTACCATTTTTCTATATTGGTGTATTGAAAACTTTACCAGATTTATTGCCTCATTCCACACAGCTTTAGTTCTCTCCATTCCTTGCCCAGGCCTTTCATGTACAGTTTTGTGGTAGTACCCTTTTGAAATGCCCCACACATGTTCAATAGGATTGAATTTGCAATGATATGGTGGCAGCCTCAAAACTGTGTGCCCTTCTGCAGCCAGCATGTCATCAACTACATACCTTTACCAATACATTGCTGAGATCAGTTATTTATTAGATTTATATATCATTTATTTATCACAAGTGTAGACGCATATATTTGTACATATTTAAAGTATATATTTTAATATTTAATTACAATGATGCAACAGAACAAGATAATATGATGCAAAATATTAATGAAATGTATTCTTTAACGCACTGATATGTATCTCGTGGTACCTTTTTATCCTTTCACAATGTTGGCTCGCCAGGGCAACATGTGAGATTTTATTTGCAGCTTCTGGCACTCGTACTCCTCGCTGGTTCAGCCATTCCTAAAAATAATTTTCTTTGATTACATTACTTATTTCATTAAGCACAATAGTTTCATTTCATTTCTGATACTTACAATCAGTTGATCCTTTCGCCACTTTGTTGTTGGATGCCTCTCTACCTGCCTTGAATGGTATGAAGTATTATCCATGACAATGATGCAAGGTCTTAAATTGCGAATGCAAGGAATCAGTTGTTTCTTAACCCAGGATTCAAAAGTAGAACTGTTCATTGCTCCGTGATAATCTTGCCCCCTTTTTAGGTCAGTAGCATATATCAGACCAGCACCTACAAAATGTCATGCTTCGTACACATGCCTCAGTTTGTACATAATGCCATTAAAACTGAAAACATTTGTACCTGGTACAAAATCTTCTCTTGTTCCTACATGAACCACAACTAACCTCCTTCCCTCTGGTGGTCTTTTAATTACTCTTACTGGTGCCTTTAATGGTAGTTGCCACGAATAAGTAGTTGAACCTAATGAAAATGATATTTTTGTCTCATAATTTTTACAAATAAGTAATATACATTTAATATATATATTTTCAGTAA